>CAIGRF010246139.1:4516-17787 GCA_903798235.1 Fraxinus ornus
TTTTTTTGTTTGCTCTTACTCTTGGATTGTTTGCCCCTTTACTGAGTTGAATCTGAGGGCTTTGAAGCCCAATGTTTTCATTTCTGGTTTGAGTATTTTAAAGTAGACATTCTCACATTGATATTCTTGTGGTGTATCTATCAATGTATGTGTAGTTTCATGCTTGAATTAAAGCATTGCTAAGCATTATTGATTTGTGTTGCACACATGCTAAACTTTGACGTTGATCGGTCAACATCCGCCCGGGCTCAACTCCGCGGCTGGGTCCGTCCCTGTGTGGAACCCTTTATGTTAGATATCTAATTTACATCACAATATCCTTCCAATATTGCGAGATATTTTTTTAAGTGTAATTCATAGGTTAATGTATACTTCAAATACTTAAGAACCTTTGTTAAAGCCTTCCAATGATCATGGTCTAAATTACTTGTGAATATATTAAGTTTATTCACAGCAAATGTTATATCCGTAGAGTGCAATTTTTAATATATATTAGACTGTCCATAACCTGTGAATACTTTAGTTGTGATACACATTCGCTTGTATTTTTGACTAAGTATAAACTTGCGTCAATAGAGATTTTCGTAGGACTTTCCTCAAGTGCATTATACCTTTTAAGTACGCTTTCAATGTGGTGAGATTGGAAAAGTATAATTTATTCCTATGTTCTAGAGATTTTAATATGTAATATCTCATCAGCCACACCCAAGTCTTTCATATCAAAAAGTTTCATTAACATACTTGATGTTTAGTATTATTTCGTGACTATTGTCCATTATCAACATGTCATCTACATATAGATATACAATCACATAGACTTTTAGTGTATGTTTTATGTATACACAATTGTCACGCTCGTTTATTTTAAATTCATTAAAAAACATTGTTTTGTCAAACTTTTGGTGCTATTGTTTAGGAGTTTGTTTCAATCCATACAATGATTTAACGAGTTTACAAACATTTTGCTTGTAGTTAGGATAGACGAACCCTTCTAGTTGTTTCATGCATATCTCCTATTCTAACTCAACATTTAGAAATGTCGTTTTTATACATACTTGATCTTTTGGTAAACCTTTCGTAAGTGGATCCGTAATATTCTCCTTTGATTTCACATAATCTATAGAGATAATACCATTTTGAGACCAGTTGCTTAATGGTATTGTGTCTATTACTAATAAGTATAGACTTACTATTATACATTCTGCTTTGTGCCTTTCCAATAGTCGATTGTCCATTACAATGTAACTATTGCACGTACCAGCTTAGGCCAACATGGAATATCTTCCAAGAAGTTATGAAGCCATTTTGCTTCTTCAGACCTTTGTCCAAAGTAATAAACTCTAATTGCATCGTTGATTAAATACATGTTTGCTTTGTCGACTTCCATGACACGGTAACTCCACTAATGATAGATATATAATCACTAGTAGATGTGGAACCCTTTATGTTAGATATCTAATTTACATCACAATATCCTTCCAATATTGCAAGATATTTTTTGAAGTGTAATTCATAGGTTGTATACTTCAAATACCTAAGAACCCTTGTTAAAGCCTTCCAATGATCATGGTCTAGATTACTTGTGAATATATTAAGTTTATTCACAGCAAATGTTATATCCGTAGAGTGCAATTTGTAATATATATTAGACTGTCCATAACCTGTGAATACTTTAGTTGTGATACACATTCACTTGTATTTTTGATTAAGTGTAAACTTGCGTCAATAGAGATTTTCGTAGGACTTTCCTCAAGTGCATTACCTTTTAAGTACGTTTTCAATGTGGCGAGATTGGAAAAGTATAATTTATTCCTATGTTCTAGAGATTTTAATATGTAATATCTCATCAGCCACACCCAAGTCTTTCATATCAAAAAGTTTCGTTAACATACTTGATGCTTAGTATTATTTCGTGACTATTGTCTATTATCAACATGTCATCTACATATAGATATACAATCACAAAGACTTTCGGTGTATGTTTTATGTATACACAATTGTCACGCTCGTTTATTTTAAATTCATTAGACAACATTTTTTGTCAAACTTTTGGTGCTATTGTTTAGGAGCTTGTTTCAATCCATACAATGATTTAACGAGTTTACAAACATTTTGCTTGTAGTTAGGATAGACGAACCCTTTGAGTTGTTTCATGCATATCTCCTATTCTAACTCATCATTTAGAAATGTCGTTTTTATACCCATTTGATGAATCTCAAGGTTATGTAATACCGCAATTGCAATTAACAACCTTATCGAAGTGATTCTAGTCATGGGTGAGTAGATATCAAAGAAGTCAAGTCATTCTTTTTGTCTGTATCCCTTTGCAAACAATCTAACCTTATATTTGTCAATGGACTCATCTGATTTTAGTTTTTTTTTTTTTTTTCAAAATACATTTATCCCATAAAGGCTTTTTTTTGGAAGTAAATCAACAAACTCCCAAGTACTATTTTACATTATAGAATATATCTCACCATCGATACCTTCTTTCCAATGCGGTGCTTCCGGTGTAATCATTGCTTCATCGAAAATCTTCGAATCATTTTCTACCATGTAGGTTAGAAAATCTGGGCCAAACGAAGTAGATGATCTAGCCATTTTACTACGCCTTGGTTTTTCTTTATTTGAAGTGTC
Organism: Fraxinus ornus; assembly: GCA_903798235.1. Taxonomy (NCBI): domain Eukaryota; kingdom Viridiplantae; phylum Streptophyta; class Magnoliopsida; order Lamiales; family Oleaceae; genus Fraxinus; species Fraxinus ornus. Next base: position 7,154 of record CAIGRF010246139.1, read on the forward strand.
ATTTGTAATTTCATAAGTTCTTTTATTTGAACTTGGATTATCCTTGTCTTTACGTGGAAAAACATTATTGAAGAATGATGCATTTCTCGATTCAATTATGGTTCCTTCATGTATATCTTGAATTTCAGATTTACATACAAGAACGATATACACTACTATTATTGGCGTATCCAATAAATATGTAATCAATTGTCTTGGGACCGCTTTTCCCTTATTTAAACTTAGGTACTTCAACCTTAGTCAAACACCCTCACATTTCAATTGTTGGTAGGGCGGATGATGACATTTCCATAGTTGATATGGAGTTTCTTCCATTTTATTAAAATATATTTTGTTAAGAATACTATTTGTCGAAAGAATAGTTTTCCCTCCACAAATTTTGGGGTAAATCTGAACTTACCAACAATGCATTCACCATTTCTTTAAAAGTTCGATTTTTGCGTTCAACTACACCATTCGATTGAGATGAGTAAGATGCCATTATTTGATGAATGATTCAATGCTCGGAACAATATTCTTCAAATGGTGCCCCGTATTGTCCACCTCTATTACTAAGAATATTCTTTATTCGTTTACCAAGTGGATTCTCAACTTCCGTTTTATAATATTTGAATACATCTAAGGCGAAGCGACTTTATTTCGTAGTAGAAAAATATAACAATATTTTGTACAATTATTAATAAAAGTTATAAAGTATTTCTTACCACATTTAGCTTGAATGAATCTCAAATCACATATATCGCTATATATTAATTCTAAAGGTCTTGTGTTCCTTTGAATCGATTGAAAATGTGTTTGGCCAACTTTGCTTCAAGTTCAACATATACTTCACATTTATGGTCATAATCAATCTTAAGTGTCGGAATTAAATTTTGATTCATAAGTTTGCGCACAAATTTATAATTAACGTGTCATAATCGACTATGTCATAAACAAGACAACCCAAGCATATAAACATAATTGAAAATTTTATTTATAATGCTTTTTGGTACAATTCTAAGACGTTCATTTTAAACATTCTTTCACTAAGATAACTCTTACCAACATATATATCATTTTTGGTAAGTACGAATTTGTCCGATACAAATACAAGTTTAAAGTCGTTCTTGCTAAGTAGAGACCCCGAAACTAGGTTCCTGCTAATGTCCGTCACATAAAGGACATTATTAAAGGCTAATTATTTCCAATAAGTCATTTTCAATATGATCTTTCCAAGTCTTTCAACCTTCGAACTTGCAAAGTTTCCCATGAACAAATGTTCTCCTTTCAATTCATGATAGTTTGAGAACATAGTCTTATCTACACAAATATGATGGGTAGCACCAGTGTCGACCCACCAATCTCTTGAATTACCAACCGTATTGCATTCATAAGCAACTACAGATAGACTCATTTCTTGAACTCCTTCAGATACAGTGTCTCTTTCAATCACATTTACTTGTGCAGTCTTTTTCGACTTTCGATATTCGTTCGAACGGTATCTGACTTTTCCACAATCGTAACATCTGTCTTTAAACTTCTTGGCATTCTTGGAGTTGTCTCTTCTTGGTGCATCACCGGAGACTTACGTTTTTTGTTGACGAACTACAAACCATTTTCAACAAAATTTGCTCCAAGTTGAACAATAGATTTTCTTTCGATTTTTCTATTGTCTTTTTCAATTCTCAAATGGACTATCAATTCTTCTAAGTTCATCTCTCTGCGTTTGTACTTGAGGTAGTTCTTGAAATCTCTTCACAGATGAGGGAGTTTCTTAATGATGGTTGCAACTTGGAAGGATTCACTCAATTCCATATATTTTTCATATATGTCATGAAGTAGAACTTAAACTTCTTGTACTCGACTTATCACGGTCTTGGAGTCTATCATTTTGTAGTATAATAACTCATCGACAATGAACTTCTTTGTTTTGGCATCCTCGGTTATGTGCTTCTTTTCTAATGAATCACATAAATCCTTGACCGAGTCAATCAAACTATATACTCCATATAGTGTATTGTTCAAACCATTTATTGTCTGTTTGATTGCAAATGTGGAATTTGGATGGAAATAAAATGAATTATAGGGAATTGAATTGTCTAGAATTTGTTTTATTGGGAATTGTAATTAAATTGTGTTTGATTGGTATAATTTTTTCACATGAAAAATGTTGAAAGTTTGGTGTCTGATTGACTTCGTTTTTCATGAAAATTGTTCATTAAAGTGAATTTTTTTTTTAACCATTGGGTCTAGAATTTGTTCCCATTTCCAAAAAAAAAAAAATTACAAGAAAAATATTAATTACTGAAAGTTAAAAATAAAAAACATTGACATCAGATCGATAATTTTGACCAGGAGCCCAGTTATGTGGACTGACTTTTTTAGCTAAAGATACCATTGAGTCTAGAATTTTTTCCAATTGCAAAAAAAAAAAAAAAAAAAACAAACCAAATACCATTCGTTTGGCTTTGTTTTGTATGGAAATTGTCAATAAAAGTGATACATATTTTTACCATTGTGTCTAAAAAAATTTCCAATTGCCAACAGGGGCTAATTGAAATTCCAAATCGCATGCATGAGGAGTCTGCCAACTAATCAAGAACAATGATAAGTTAGTGTGCTGTGAATATTTGCTCACACTGTTAGTTTGATAGAGATTGGTCAATTTATCGAGAATTTGATTAAAGATATTCACTTCACAAATTCTTGATCGTTTACAGTTGTTAACACAAATAATATAACTCTACTACAGAATTATCTACATTTGCATTGGCGGGTGGAAGCACATATTGTGGTTCTGAACGAATTATACATACTTCCTTTTCTTTTTTTTAGTTTTAACTTCTTCAATACAACTTATAATTACTTTTCTATTGATTTACACGAGAACCAACACTCAAAGGAGAACAGAGAAAATTATTCAGACATTATACATTAAAATACATGTTAAAATCTGTCTTCTCCTTATTATGTAAATGGAAAGAAGTAACAATAACAAAAACTTCATAGGGGAGAAGACATACATAGATCATCAGTTGCCTTGCAAGCAACACGCCTTCAAGATATCTTCTATTTCTGGATCATCCCCTGCTTCTTTGTCCTATGTAGAATAGATAAGTTCACAGAGTAAGATGAAATATAAAGACAATTTCCCAATAGTACAAGTGATTTACAAAGATTCCACTCTCTGAATGCTCGGATGGCCATTCGTAAGGGAAATTATTGTTTGAACAAGACTATTTTTTCTTTTTAAATTCTCTGTCTTAGTTCGATAGAGATTTTTTAAGAATAAATTTTGTGAAAAGTGATTTTGTTTTGGACAATGTATGTTTAAAAGAAAAATTATGGATTTACGTGCATAATTATTTTATTGAGAAAATGTGTAGTTAAAGATGAGTTTGAGAAAAAAATGAGCTTTTGGAAAAACGGAGGCCAAACAAGGACTTACGCCTTGTCTGGTATAGATTCTATAAAATCTATGTTTCGTCGAATTCATTTTCAATTACACATTTTCCCAATAAAATGATTTAGCAGGTGGAGCTATAATTTTTCCGTACTTTTCAACCATATATTCTTAAGAAAAACCAATTTTCACAAAATTTATATCAAACATGCCCATCTTTTTATGTTAATTTAACGAAACCTTAAGCCCCCGTTTGGCCCCCATTAATTTATAATACATTTTTCTCTCTTTTCTTTCTAATCACAAATTCTCCAATAAAATAATATTGCACGTAAACTAAAAAAATTTCTTTCTTTTTCAACCACACATTCTCCAAAAAATATTATTCCTACTATTATAACATCAAATAATGGGACCAAACGGGGGCTAATATATTTGAGCAATAGAAGCCAACACCAGGGGAGAATGAAGACTAACCTTGTGGATATATGAGATATTATTTTTACCAGGACCTGCAACAATGACTCCACCTTGCTGCCTGAGAACATATACAAAGTTAGCCTAGATTTGCACCAAAATCCAAGTAATTATTATATACATAACAAGATGCTAGATCAAACAATATTGATAATGTCTTGAACCCACTTTCATTCGGTAAGCATAGGCTCGATAGTACCAACAGTCCACGCAGGAAGGTTTTCAAAGAAAAGAAATGTTAACCTTATCTTTATACATTCGGCGAGAAAGAAATGAAAGAATTATCTAGTAAAATAATAGAAATTACTGGGCAGTTCTCTTTAGGTCCTAGTGGACAAGCTTAAGTAGCATTGATGATTACTATGTGTTCATAATACAGTTTATAGGGAATAATTTACAAATTATCTCGTGTACAAGTTCATCTTTCCCAGTTATAGTAAAATTTGAGTAAAGTGATTTGAAAATCATCAACTTTGGGAAAGAATGAATGCAGGAGAATCTTATTTGTCACTTCGTTTAAAAACTCTAGTTAAAGTGATCGAAATAAGCTTGCTTTATGGTCACTGTAAGACCGCATCATCCATCAGTAGTTCAAGAACATGATTTAAAATATGAGATACATATCCTTCCAGTCAATAAATAAATAAGCAGACAACTAGCGAGTATCATACTGAAACTACACAGAGACTAGGAAATAAACCCACCAGCCACCTCTTGTTCTGGTGTCCTTTTCAAAGGAAAGCTCCCAGTCTTGTCGGTATCCTTCCATGTATGCTTGTATAATTTTCAGACCTGCCTGGTATAATATTTGAAATATAAAACGAGTGAGAAAACCTGAAGAAAGTTGAAAGACCTACATGCAATCTTCAAGAAATGGCAGAACTTGTCTGGCCAGGGATACACAGAAACATAGGAAAGATCTTAGCATATGTTTGGCAAGTGTTTATAAATCGTTTATAAACAATTAAAAAAAGGTCAAACCAATTTTTATCTACACATTTCGCAAGACCCACAAGTACTACCTACTTATCCACCATTCATTTCTATCTATTTATAAACAAAACCATTCACAAACACTTCTCAAACAGCTTTTAGTCATAGATACAGGAATGAGAGGATTACCCTACCCCAGGTGTAAATGTGGTGGAAACACCAGAGACAAATCTCAAAGCTTCATATGATGAATAGCTCGGATCTGCATATACTTCTGAAACAAACATGAAGTGCATATTAAGTGTAGTAACAAGTGTTCTGATAACTCCAGCATTTTGTACCAGTAAGAACAAATTGGTGGGAGGTGCTAGTGAAACTATGACCTATGTAATGAGAATTTTGATCATGGAGGTGAAACTGAGTCGTTGCTGAATACAATCAGATTTCAATATAAGCTACAAAAGAAACATTTAAAAAAATTAAAAATCACGGGAAACCATTAAAATTAAACATGAAACAACAAAAACATAACTCCAGCCATCTTGTGAAGACTAGCTTAGTAAACAGTATTATGGGGATCTCATTAGTATGGAACATATCTTTAAAATTAAAAATTATGGGGACCTCATTAATTATGGAAGCATGAAAACATTAATGGTGAAAACAACAAAAACACAAGTCCAGAATTTTCTGAAGACCAGCATAGTAAAAGATATTATGGGGAACTCATTATGAAAGAATATAGTTAAAATTAGTATTCTGATAGTACAAAAAAGAATAATGAATTTCTGTTCCTTTTAGCACCAAAATATTTTTAAGAGTGAAATGAAATTTCGGCTACAATACTGCAGGCTACAATACATTCTTTTTTAAAATTTTAAGATGATGTATGTTGCTATATGATATATAGGTACAATAGGTATCTATCGTTTTTATTTAAAGCATAGACTTACACCAATTTGGCCAGAGCATGGGCGCCTGCCAAAACTTTTTAGCATTTAGGACAAGGTTTTGGTTCTTTTCTTCTTGTTGTTCTTCTTCATATCTTTGCATGGTATGTGATATAAAGTTCCACACTGGAAGATAGCTAGGTTTATGGTAGGACTCGTTGCAATTGCTGTGGTTTTGCTGTAATTTACTGTTGAACAGCGAGATTAAATTTTATTTGTGTTCCCAAAATTGATACCCAAATTCTATCTAAAAACAAATGAAACCTTACCCCAATATTTATAATTATAGGTAAAATCCTTCATAAGTTATTGTATTATATCCCCATTATATCTCATCCCCATTACCAGCAGTATTGATATTGAGATTTCCACATTGCTAAACCAATACTTTGACTTATATTTGGCGTTAAAATAGCCTTGTGAAGACGATGAAATCAACGTTTAATTCTTTAGCGGAAACAAAAATAGGACTGGAAAAGAGAGCAACTTGTGGCCATAGTTTTGAGAGCATGATAATTTCTAACCCCTATATAATTGAACTTGATTTGAAGTTGTCACTNAACGGTCATATTTTTCATTATAATCAAGAAAAAATGTGGCTCAAACGGGCTCTAAATAGCCCTGTGAAGATGATGAAATCAACGTTTAATTCTTTAGCGGAAACAAAAATAGGACTGGAAAAGAGAGCAACTTGTGGCCATAGTTTTAAGAGCATGAGAATTTCTAACCCCTCTATAATTGAACTTGATTTGAAGTTGTCACTTTTGAGTTCTCAAATATTAAATCATTAGAATTCATGTCTCTTAGAAACTCACCACCTTTGAATTTTGTTTGGTTGGAGAACACTCTTGCCTGGAAAAAGCAAAAGAGTACTTGTTAGACATCCAAATAAACATCCACATAACATTATCTGAAAAGAAAAAAATGGTCAAAAAGGGTGGACATGCAAGACATAAAAAGTTCTATAGATGACACAGGAGGTTTCCCAATCCATGATTTTATTATTTGAAGAAAGACAGAAATCTTCTTCATATACGGCACGCAGAGAGAACAAGCACGAAGCTCCCCATAGTTGGAGAGTAAAAGATTGACCTGCAAATATTTTTTTTTTAGATGACAAAGAGAAACCAGAAATATATTAATGTCATATCAATTCTCAGTAGTCGTTTGCATGTTCTATTATCCACCTACAACCCAAAGTCAGGATTTTCGCCATTACATACCTGATCAACACTGCCAGGTCCAATTAACACAAGTGCCACACCAGCAGCATCCATCTTATCCTGTCAAAAAAAAGACAATGATGGAATGTCTGCAGCAATCAATATAATTAGAGTGAAAATTTTATTCTACTAGACAAAATAACGGTCACGGAGAAGTGTAATGAATAAAGTGACAAAAGAGATCATTGGCAGATATACAGGCTAGGTTGTTGAGAGTCTTCTTACTATTTAATGGATTGGTTGTTGAGGATCTTCTAATGGTTCATTGTCTAAGTTTAATATCTGTACGCTTGACAAGGCAAAGAACAAATCATTACAAGAACTCTTCTCTGGTGCAAATAAATGTGGTTTTTCTTTCTTGGTGAACTTAGATAACTAATGATTAATTTCTTCTATGGTTTGCCACTTAAAGTAGACCACAGGGGAAGGATTGGGGACATTTCCCCATTTATTGTGCCTCTAGAGTTCTTGAATTACATGAAAATCCTAGATCGGCTATTTCAAATAATGCTAACAATGCTGAAAGAATTGTGGATAGTAGCGGATTAAAAATATAACAATGTGACATTAACAGAATCAAACAAGAAATTTTTGCCATTTTCATGACATTTAGAGACGAGTTTCACCGGTATTGAAGTAGTTTTCTTTTTTCCCCTAAAAAGACATTTGTACCAGTAAGAACACAGCTTCTTTGCAGAATAAGAGTTGTTACCTTCTCTGCTGCAAGATAATCAGCCCTTTTCTGACACAGAACACACCTGCAGCAGTAAAAGTGATGGCATATGAAAATTTACACGAGATAGATGTTTCTAAAGGCTTTAATTAGCAACAAAAGCATCAACCTTGATGCTGATAGATAATTACCCAAAATGACGGGCAAATGCAACCACAGCTTTCCTATTTTTCCATAAATCGGAAATGGGAATTCCGTTTCCATTCAAGTCGAACACTTTCACCGTATCCAGCAAATTAGTAGTATCCTCACTCAACGCAGCCGTCTTACTTCCTTCTATACAGTTAGTAGTAGGGAAATAGACAAATAGTATTATGGTTGATAAAGGTAGTTCAATATGATTTAGTCTCTATACTACCTAGTATTATTCACTATTAATTTTATGTTTGATTCTGTGGGGAAAAAAAACACTCTAAAGAGATAAAGAAGTCACTTTATGGTTCACCCATCTTCAGAACGTCCGTAACTCTGAACGAATATAAATCCAAGCCTTTCAGTTTCAGATGAGTTGGTTCAATACAATATCGCATTATAAAGAGGTTCTCAGTTTAAGTATCAGCTTAAGGTTTTACAGTAGTTGATGAGGTTCCAGTTCAACACTACTAATCTGCAACCCTAGAGTTCCTTTCCATTCCCCACCCCCATCCCAATTATCCCGCTTAAAAGTACAATCGAGATTAAGCAAGGACCGCAATATACACGCAAAAAATAAAAAGGAGAAGAGCAGATGAAGCTTGCCTGAAGAGCTGGACATGGCGGAGGCTGAAACGAATCGCTTGGAGGGTGAATGAAGAATGATTGAATTGCTTTGAAGATGATGGAAGTCGACACAGTTAAATTTTGGCGATAACTTTGAGACTATACAGCAAGATGAAGGGTGAATAAAGTCTTTTTTCCTGGTGGGTAGAACAGAGCCGTACGGCGTGGTTGCAGAGAGTGAGATCGCCATTATCGTCAATTCCAAGCTTGGTTAGGGAAGAGATTTGGGAAGGTGGTGGGTGACCGTTGGAATTCCGCTAGGCTTGTGGAAAATCAGCTTACACGTGGCTGAATAGTATGTGACCAAGTTTCTCTTTCTTACGACGGCTTATATCCGTTTGATTGGACGAGTTGAATGAAAGAAAATGAATTTGAAGGAATTAAGCTGTCTAGAATTGTTTTTTTTTTTAATGGTCAATTAATTATTTTTTATTTATATAATTTTTCACTTGAAAAATAGTGAAATTTTGGATCTTTTGATATTCGTTTGACTTTATTTTTCATAAAAATTGTCCATTTAGAAGAATATTTTTTTTTCAATTGATGACCATTGCCAAAAAAAAAAGTGAAAAATCATTTTCTTATCAAAGTGGTGAGAAAACAATTCAATGATATCATGAAAAAATGATCACGTGGGAGGGCTGGGTGAAAAATTAATTCCAAAGAATAATTTGACTATCAAATACCGAAAAAGTTGGAACTTGAAAAACAAGTTCCACTATGGAAAATAGGATGAATCAAACAGAGCCTAAAGAGCTGTGCTAGAGTCACAGCATGCTTCACAGCCCCCTCACAATAGGGGGGCCCAGCCTTTTTTTAAAGGCATGGGGCCCCCCCTCTTGTGAGGGGGCTGTATTTGTACAGTCCTAGTCGGACTGTACAAATAGATAAACCCGAGCCTAAAAGTATCTTCTAGGAAAAATCAAATTGTGGAAGACTAAAATCAAAATTTTAGACCCTTGTTTGAGCCACATTCTCATTCTTTTACTCATTTTCAACAAAACATTCCTCGATAAAATAATATTTACCATCACATCAATAATTTTTCTTTATTTTTCAACCACATATTCACCATCACATTACAAAAAATTTGCATTCTCTCATAAAGATCACAAAAAATGCACTCTCTCCTAAAAAAATGTGAATCAAACACGAGCTTAATATATTTTGATAAAAATTAATAAAATATGTGATTAATTGACGTGGATGTTATAAAGTATGTTGGTTAAAAATAATTATTAACTTTGATTTAAATTAGAATTTTAATTTCTATTAAGCAGGTTATTCAACCCCTATTCGACAATTATGATTCTAAAACTCTTTTTTTTTTTTTTCATAATTATTTTTAACTATACATTATACAATAAAATATTTTGCACGTAAATTCAAATTTTTTTCTCACTTTTAACTACACATTCTCCAAAAAAAAATTTACTATTCAAAATATGATTTTTCACAATTTCTCTTTATAATGACCGTCAAATCAGGGACATTATTTTTCAAAATACTATAGCATATCTCAATTTCTCAAATACAAACAGGAAGTCGTCATACTTTTCACAATTTATTTTTTTAATTTATTATTTTGTTCAAAAAAATAAAAATAAAAAATTAGGCTGCTGTTTGAAACTTGAATGGCTACATTTTTTGCAGCCAAGAACAAGAGCCCCTAAATTGTCTCGAGACTGTCCAACCAATTCGTCTATCAAATTTCGAGTTCAATTTGATCAACGACTCATCTTTAGATGCGATTGAAGTTAGACTTTTTAAGACTTTAAAAAATTAATATTACTATTATCAGTGTTGACCCCCAAAAAACGGTTCAACAGTCAATGAGTTATATTCCCTTCTTCGTGGTATATGATTCCTTTTCTTAGTTTAACGGTTCAAGGGGTCGGACCGAGGCGACCTCCTTTTTATATGGGGGGGAGAAGTTTTTCTTGTAGTTTGAATGTCCAAATTTTCATTACCCTTTCATATCGAGTTACATCGCTTTTTATAGTAAAATACAATCGATGATGACCGTCGGATGGGGTGGCACGTGTCCTACCCTAACTTAATCTACACGTCTCATGACTATTACTCTTCAATCTGACCATAAATGCTTAGATCTCCAAATCCTTGCTTAGGCCTGGGACGTGACAGTATAGGCTGACAGAAGACGGCGTGACAGTGGG
>CAIGRF010246139.1:30118-67093 GCA_903798235.1 Fraxinus ornus
ATTAAAATTTTCATTTTCATTATTCTGCTCATTTTCAACCACACATTTTTCAATAAAATAATATTTTCCATCACGTCAATAATTTTTCCTTCTTTTTGAACCATACATTCTCCATCAATATATTATTTCAGAATACATTCTTCCAAAATAATGTAGCTCAAACACACACTTAGTAATTTATTTCTTGTTATGAACCACAATTCATCAAACCAACATTAAAAAAAAAAAAAAAATTGAACGATTGTTTTGAATGAAAAAAATCGATCTAAAATTCATCACTAAAAATAAAAATAAAATCAAATATGATCAATAACATATGAATCAGCTACGCATTGATAGGTTCCTCGTAATTTTATTTTATTTTTAAATCAAAATTGAAGCATATTAATATTTAGGGATTATTTGATAATCTTTTTAATAAAAATTAATGAAACATATGATTGAAAAGTTGATTGAAAATTATGAATCTTATAAAATATGTTATTAAAATTAATTGTTGTCCAAATTTTTGGGCTATTAGCATTTTGTATTTACAAGGCCAATTTTGTCAATGACACGTCAATAATTTTTAAAGTCCATGTTTGAAAAAATTGATGACCGTTGTGACGTCAATTTATTTTTATTTTTAAAATCTTATCCTCCAAAATCTGCCACGTATCACAATTCCCCCGTTTTAAGGAACCGAATCTGTTTTGATTTGGGCCCAAAGCACCTGAGGTTTTGCCTTTAGGTTTGTCCACGCAATTCATCCACGTCACATGACACATCCGATGTGGCACGATCACTGCCCATATTTTGACCACGTCAGCATCCAGAAAACGCGATCCATGGAATTAGAGACTTCGTCCACCCTAAAGCCCCCAGCTTTTTCTCAGACATTTAGAAATCCATATGAAGTATAGAATCCCATAATCTTACTAGGCAACCTAATTAAAATTTCTCATACCTCAAATTTTTTTTTTTAATTCCAGAGTGAATTATTGTTGTGGAATCAGCCTAAATCGATGAGTTCCGACGGTAAACGCTTCACTGCAAAGCTAATTTCTTAATCTAGAACTGTATCGTATCATTTTCGTCATTTTATGTTTATTTTCTATTTTCTGAATTCTTGGAGCATTTTTTTCCCCTGTTTATATGGATTGTGCATCATATGATTATTAAATGTCAGCCGAGTATGCCGATTTTTCAAAGGGTACATTTTTGTTGAATTGCTGAGTTTCGTGATTTGTTGAGGAAAACGTGTTCTGCATGTGGTAATGCTTAAGTTTGAAGTATAATGTATGGGTGATATGTATTTGGGTTGCAAACTGTTTGTAATTTGAAAATTTTATTTTGAAGTAAAATATTTTGAATTTTCTTTTTTTCTTTTTTATGGATTATTGATGTTTCTAGTGGTAGATTAGGATTTTGGATATTGATCCCTGCGTCTCATCATTATAGTTTCTGGATCTGGTTGGCAGAGGGTATTCCTATGGATATTGATGATGTCGTACATACGAAGTCACCAAATGAGGACAAGGGCATTGAGGATGGAGTTTTGGCTGAGAGACGAAGTTCATTTGAAGAATATGAATTGAAGGTTAATAAAGCTAATGAAGATGCGAATGTGTTGGAAGGTCAAGGTATTTTGCAAATCCAGCAGCTGCAGCAGGCTCAAGGGACAGTAGCATCTTGGGAGAGGTTTCTTCATGTGAGATCCATTCGAGTCTTGCTGGTGGAGAACGATGATTCTACACGGCACATTATCTCTGCTTTGCTTCGAAACTGCAATTATGAAGGTAGGTAACTTCAAGCTAACTCATAGACGTTGGCAGGGGAAATATTCCTCAATAAAAACAATTATCAGTGTGTTCACGCAGGCAGCGATAATATAAAAGGAAAATATTATAGAAATTCTTAATGTTGTCTTCGGGGCTCGAAAATAATGACTAATGAAAGGATTTTGTGTTAGAATTGAGCTTGAAGCACGCATGGTGACCATATAAGATCAATGCATATCAAGGCTATACTGCTACTCTAAAGCAGTGAAAAGGAGTAATAAACTGACAGTAAACACCTTTTGTGAGCCTAGCTTCAGTGTGATAATTTTGTTGTTGTTGATTAGTGATCATTAATAATTGGATGATCCAGATCTCTTCTCTTCATTTAACTTGGTGTCTGTATGTGAAGTTGTATGTGATGCACTAACCACTCTCTTGTAAAATGGCAGGTACTGCATAATCAGAAGTTACCCAAATGATGTCTATATGTCGAAGTTTAGGAAGAAATTATTTAGTTTTTATGTGTTTCAATATGTAGACATTTTGTGGCATATATAAGTAGATGAATTCATGCAATAAATATAAATAAGCCAATGTAAGTTTCACCAGACGAACAAATTTTGGTACTTCAGAACTTATGAAAACATCCCGAGTCTTTTTCTCCTGTCTACTTCTATTATTGTTATTTTATTTGTTTTATGTTAAAACATTCAAGTGGTCAATGCAGTTCTGCAAGCAGCTAATGGATTGCAAGCATGGAATATTTTAGAAGATTTAACCAACCAAATTGACCTTGTCCTATTAGAGGCAGTAATGCCTTGTTTATCGGGAACAGGTCTTCTGTGCAAGGTTATGAGCCACAGCACACGCAGAAATATTCCTGTTATTAGTAAGTACTTACTTCTTTTTTGACAGTTTCATAAGTGTAAGACTAATATATTTTGTTGGACATCATGTAATGGATGTTAATGTCATCAATCCTGCTACTGGTTGTGTTTTGTGTTCAGTGATGTCATCTCATGATTCAACTGGTTTAGTCTTCAAGTGCTTGTCGAGAGGTGCAGTTGACTTCCTACTTAAACCTATACGCAAAAATGAGCTGAAGAATCTCTGGCAGCATATCTGGAGAAGGTGCCACAGCGTATGTTGTTATAACTTTCTTCTTGGCATTGCACTGAAAATGAACAAATATTTATGTACAAGCATCTCTAACGATGGTGCATATGATATATTGCTTACTCTTTACTGATTAACATTCACAGAATCTGTCTCTGAACTAATTGGAGTCAGCCTCTTTGAACTGGTAGATATAGTTTGTTGTTGAATGCAGTACCATTTAAGAAAGTCATGGATTATTCCTTTTGTCCCTTTTCCCCCTTGAATCACCTCACTGATACTTCATGTATTGATTGATGATGACAATGAGGATAATGTTGAAGACAATATTTAAATAATATACAGGTATCACTTTCAAACAAAAGCTTTTAATCAAGCGGTTCAACAGAAAACTCTAAGAAAAATGATTGAAGATGGCAAAGATCCATGTAGCATTTAAGGATTTTTCTTGACTAATGGCAAAAGGTCTGAACACACAACTGTTTTGATAGCATTTAGGAAGAGTTCAATGGATGGATCCTTTATATGTAACGTTTTGCCCATATTTTATCTTTTCTGTAATTGATTTACTTATGATTGCTCTCAGTCTAGCGGAAGTGGGAGTGGAAGTGGTACACGAACTAAATCAAAAAGTCCTGATAAGTCAGGCAACAGTGGCAGTGATGATGGGAGTTGTGCACAGGTAGTAAAATTTTCTTTTTAATCTTTATTTTTATGGATGAACTACATGACCTTGCTATGCACTTGCCTGTTCACTAATTTGTCTTCGTATATATGCAGAATCAGTTAGTTGCGTGCGAGTTGTTACCATTTAGATTGGTTGAATTGTAGGAAGATCTCAGTTTTGATTAGTATAGAAATAGCCTTTTGAAGAATTTACTTCAGCTGTAGATTATTTCCATTTTGTCTATATATGGAAATTTTGAATTGTTTTTCCCAGTTTCACTAAACTGGGTGGTCTATTAGCAGAAAACTAAATGACAAACAGTAATATTCTCAATGTCCAGTTTTATTTTTATTTTTTTCAATTCTACTTTAGCGTGCAAATTGCTTTCACATATTACCAGCAAGGCATTAGTAACTGAAGGAAATATTTAAGAGGATGAAGGGACATATGATATAAAGAGATACAATGTTTAAGCTGGATTTTTTCTTTCAATTTATACAGCTTGGAGATAAAGTCAATCAATAAGAAAGTAAGATCTACAGTGGCAACTCTGTTTCTCTGGTTTATGTTCAGTCAAACCGATAATATTTATAAAATTCCCGACAATATAATGATAGTTCACTGAACTTTGTGGTCTTCAGTGCAAACTGGAAGCTTAGCTTCAGGAGGCCATTGCTTGTCTGTGGAGAGAGTCTAAGACAAATTAAAGGTTCTCAAGCACATTGGGGGAATATGCAAGACAAAAAGCAGGAAAGAGGAAAGGCAGTATTTTCTGAGCTTTGAACTGAATTTTGGCTTCGAGTAGGACAATATTGAATTATTTAAAATACACTGAAAAAGAAACATATAGACATAAAATTTGTTTGAAGAACTTGGTCTGAGAAAGAGAAATAAACAGGTTCCTACTTCATGTCAAATATTTTTCCCATGCTTCTTTTTGTTTGTGTTTTGTTTGGAGGTTGCAATGTGAAATGTTAGTCGCTGTTTCTATATGTACTTCACTTGTATTGATATTTAGATTACAACAGTGCCAACATTTTATTATATTTACTTGAGTATTTTCTGTTTATGATTCATGGTGTTACTTTTGTTTGTTTTCCGATGCTGAATGTGGTGCTGTCCAAATCATTTCCCACCCCCATCCCTAGGAAGATAACCTTACTCCTGCCCCATTCCCCGAACCTAGGGAGGTGGGACAGGGATTAGCCTTTGGGTGACGTTTCCTGTGTGAATGATTTGAACACAAGGAATTCTTATTGGCCTTGAAGAAATGAAGTCGGCCCAGTTGAGTAGTCTCGACTGGAGCCAAGTTACGCATTTGGCCCTTTAAAAAGAAATGAGCTGGACCAGTCTAGAACTCTCAACTGGGGATGAGCTGCACAATTAGCCTTCTGAAAATAAATAATTCGGTCCTATTCAAATAGTATTGAGTAGGTTTGAGTTCAATTGGCCTTTAAGAAAGAAATGAACTTGACATTCAGTTGTCTTCACTAGGACTGAATTACGCAACTGAACCTTGGTAGAAACAAACTTGACCATTTTCAAACTCAGCTGGGTCGATTTGGATAAGTTTGGTAGAATTCAAAAAATGCAGTAGAAGAAAAAAGCATACAAACACTAAATTAAATACAGACAAGTACAAATGCTAAGTTCTAATACGTGTCTGGATATCAAATAATACAAATTCATAATTAGAAAGCAAGCTCCACCGCACAATTAGCAAACTATTAACCTTAAGATACCATAAAGTCCAAATAGATACTAGAGAATATTCTGAAAATATTAAAAAGGCACAATTCATTGACCATCTTTTCTTTTTGTCAACTATAGTAAATGACATCCTTTTTCAAGCTTCCAATATAAGCGGTTCCTATTATAACGAGAAAAAAAATTTAGAAATATGACTATAAACATATTTTGATGTAGTTATCTTATCTTTGCCCATTTTCTCTTGTTGGAAAATTGTACATCTGGACTCACTTCTATGACCACCTGAGAAAAGTGTAAAAATAAGCGATATGGAGTATAAAAAAAAAAGTAATAAGAAAATCAATAAAGTTAAATCTAGATATGAATGTACACTAAATCCTCTAAATTTATTTGGAGTTAGTCTATTCCAGTGACAGCTCACAAGTATATGACCAGTTCTAATAACCTTGAGCTATAGCTCTAAATTCCGTTTTCAACTCTAGATCTTGCAACAAACCTGTTGTTGCTTACTTCTCCATGTTACCGGATTACCTCGGTAAATTGCCCTGAAGTAGCTCAGTTTGCCTAGGTGGCTTCCATGAGGATCATGCAATTAACTGACAACTCCCACAACAAATGCAATGTTTAGTCTGGTATGAGCCAAGTAGTTCAGTTTGCCAACTGGTATCTGTTCCATTCCATTCCATTCTCAACTTCTTTTCCCTCTGAGGAGTTGTAAATTGATGGTTAACTTCTATTGGAATATCCCGTGGTTTACAACAAAGCACACCAGTTTCTAGCTGATCTATAACATACTTCATTCAGACAAAAATTCCCTTTCTCCAGTCTACTACCCTAAATTTCAAGAAAATATCCAAGATCATCTGGATTTTTAATTTCAAATCTCCAAAGCCAGCTCTTTTATAGGCTTTTCACTTCATCAATGGTGTAACCTGTTACGAAAATGTCATCCACATAAACAATAAGAATAGCGGTCTTTCCTCAGCTCTATGTTTGTAGAACACTATATGATCCGTTACCCTCTGTATATACAAAAATTTCTATACTGAAGTTGTAAATTATTCAAAAAGTACCCTTGAGACCTTAAACTGACTTCCTCAGCTTGCATGTATTTTTCCAATATTCTCATCGAATCTTGGTGAGAGTTGCATCAAGTTGTTGAAGTGGGCCACTCAATTTTCCAGCACGCGGAAAAAGAACTCTTTCAGTGTTCATCTTGTCAACTGGAGCAAATTTTTCATAACTTTTTTATATGTCTTACTAAATCCCCGTGGCAACAGGTCTGGCTCCCACTGCTGTCTTCCCCTTGGTAGGTTAATAAGTTTCCTCCTATTCTTGTTTTGCAAAGTTTTCATTTCTTCTAAAATAGCTTCCCTTGGCTTGAAATGTTCAAAAGCTTTCTATATTGTTTGAGGATACTAAAGCGATTGAGATTAGTGGTAAAAGGTTTTCAAGATGAACCAAATCGCTGGTAAGTTACATAATTAAATAAAGGATGTTGAGTGCAAGACCGAACAACCATTCGAGTAACAATAGGAACAATGAGACCAAACTGAATAAGAACATCAAGTTCATACTGAGTTCTGAAGAAAATTTACTTGGATTCAGCACATTTGAAATAGAGGATGAATTGCGAGAGGGAATCTTATCTTTGTGGGTTAATCTATTTAGTTCTCCTTGAATATAATATTTCTTTCCATTTCTCAGCATGAATCCACCACTGATAGGACCATGACCTTCTTCAATGCTAAGAGTTTGTTCACTTGCTTTCATTTCCATCACCAGTTTGACCTATATTGAACCTTGATCAAATTGGTGATTCATAGCCACGTTTTACCTGAAAAAGATTGAGGGGGGAGGAGGATGGATTGAGGATACTACTGGCCTGGATGTCAATGCTATACGGAAAGTTAAAGCTCAGATGCATATGGGAGAAGGAGGTATGACAGGTGGACGGCGTCAGGTACTGGAATCTGGACAGGGATGTTATGGGAAGTTTGGAATGGGAGAGGAAGAGAACAAGAGTAGAGAGGATGACATAGATGTTGGATTTCAGATTCAGTTTTCGAAATTGATAATAAATTGTCCTTCACTTCCCAAAAGCCACTTAGGGTTGCTGCTAGCTGCATGTTCAAGTTCAAGTTCTTTTTTTCTGCTTTCTTTTTCTTGACATATTTGGTTTTATTAAACCACAGTTCATTTGTTTTTCATGTATTCCAGTATTTTAGTCATTTGGTGTTTTGCTTAGTTCACTTTTGTCATAATTATGATGGAGTATCACTTTTATAATGTCCATCAATTTACAATTGCATGATTACACCCAACAGTTTTCCTTCTTTTCTAGTTCTTATTTATTGCATGCATGATAATACAAATTTAGTTCCACATTGTTAAGAATTAACCGTGATCTTCATGGACCTTTAACAGTTCAATTTAAACTAACTGCTAGGAAATAGTGTCTGAAATAGCAAATAGACAATGGATCATCTAACTAATCTGTTTCAAACTCTCATTATTGAAAAGGAGAGATTAAATAGGTTATATGAGTTTGTTATTTATAAGTAAAACAGTAATGCATATATTTTTGCATTGACATAAAAAACAATTATACAAACATAGAAACCTAATTTAATTTGCTTTTATTCTAGTATTAGAAACTTTGAGATTAATTTGTTAATGATAAATTTATTTTTATAGGCATTTCATACAACTATTGTAATGAATACATTATATATATTTTTTTCATACATGATTGTTTTTTATTATATGTAACTTGAACAGAGTGGGATTCGTGGCAGGGCACAGGTCGTCATCCTGACCTGATGCCTCTTTAAGATTCCTATACTCAGGGGCGGAGCCAGGATTTCTTGGCGGGGGGCACAACTTATCGATATTCAACGTCGAGTTTTTGTCATAGAAGTTCAACTTATCGATTTCAACAATTTCAATTCAACAATACCCAAATTTCGTCAATTTCAATTCAACAATGACCAAACTTCACCAATTTCAACTCATAAATACCCAAACTTCACTAGTTTCAATTTCAACTCATAAATACCCAAACTTCACTAGTTTCAACTCAACAATACCCACATTTCAGCCACAGCAGTCAGCATTCATGATTCATCAATACCCAATTTCAACAATACGGCAATACCCAAGTTCAATTCCATAACAATTAACAGCCAACAATGAATCTCTACTGCATACATCACACAACAATACCCGAAATGTAGTATTAAAAAAAAAGAACAAAAAAAGTCACTGCAGTCTCAAGTCTGCCTAAACAAATAAACAATACCAAAATATGAAATATCTAATTGATAAAGCCTAAAGAAATTAAGAAATTACTTAATACCTGAACCATTGATTCCGGCAGTCGGCAGAGAGAAGTCACTGCAGTCTGCACTCTGCAGAGGCGGTCAGGGTCTTCAGGCAGAGGATGGAGCCTGGAGGCTGGTAGGTGGAGGATGCGAAGTGGTCCAATGGAGGTTGCGTGCGAAGTGGAGGCTGCGAAGTGGAGGGTTTCAAGCTGCGAACTGGAGGGCTAAGGTCTTCAGGCTGCGAACTGGAGTTGTGGTCTGTGGAGGCGATTCAGGCGGGCAGAGGGCTGGAGGCGATTCAGGCGAGGCTTTGGGTGCGAAGGGATGGCTGGAGACGCTGGAGCCTGGAGTCGTCGAGTGGAGATTTCTGATTTGGGAATGAGGTTTAAGATTTGGCCTTTTGGGATTGGGCTGGGTAGTTCACAGTTGGGCCGTTGGTTAATGGGTATTATATAAGTTAGTTTGGGCTGGGACTTAAGCTTACAACTTTAAAAAAAAAAAAAAAAATTTGAGCCCAGAAGTCAGGATGGGCCTGTGCCCATCCTGGGCCTAACATGGCTCCGCCCCTGCCTATACTTCCCTTGTCGGGAGTGAGGCCTCACGGGATTTTTTCTATCCCTATCCCTATTGTTAAGTGTTAACAGATGTCCCTGGGTATGGGAGGGTAAGAAATTCGGTTTCAGGTGTTGAAGCATCTAGTCATTAATTGCATTTGCATTTCTTGGAAGTATATAGCAAATACTTCTTCATTCAGAATTTACAGCTGGCAACAAAAAATTATGCAAATTCTGAGTTTAAAATAAAGAAAAAAGTTGCACAAGAGACTTTCCATACAGACTTAAAAGCATCGAACACCATCAGTTCTTGTGCAGAAAATATTTCCCATGTAGCAAACATTCATCGATAAGAGATTGTTGATATTGTACAGACTTGCTCAGGTAGGCTTCAACTTGAAAACAAAATGTTATTAATGATATGATCCATTCACACATCTTAGAAGGCTGTTCAGTAGTCAAGCATGCTTCCTAACTAAGAAAAACAATGTTATCCTTTGTGATTACTTCTAGATGACATGTATCAACATTGAAAGAGTACAATGATTTAATTTGGTTAGACAGAATTTTAAAAGTCTGACTATCTGTCCCCAGTTTCACCAGGCCCATAATGTATTTGGAAATGGATTTTGAACTTGACCAACTTCTATGAAAAAATGAATGATGTATTAGAAATACATGCGGTTTCTCATACTTCGAGTCAAAAGGATCCTAGGAAACAATATAAATTTGCTGTTCTGGAGACCAATCATTTAACCTTGTAGTCTTACCCACCTGTTCTTTCCACAGACCCAGTTGTGCACATGTTGTGAACAACAGAAATAGAGGAGCAACAGCCTGTTATATAAATTACAATAACTGTTTTTATCTAATTTTTAAGAGGAAAGTTGTAAAATTTATCTGTGTGAACAAGTATAATTCTACTACTACTTTGCAGAGCTCTTGGACTGAACAAGCAGTAGAAGTTGAAAGCACTCGAGCTATGTCTCCTGCGGATCAAGTAGCTAATTTCTCTAGACAGCACAGATCCCCAAGTTATCCGCTCTATTGCTGAAATCTCTAGCAGCAAAAGGGTGCATATGATTGCAGCAAGGAAGAACACAGGAAAACAGCCTGGTATTTAACTTGTTCATATTTCTTGGTTTTGTTTTTCAGTTTCTCCCTTTACCTGATCAAATAACACATAGTATCTTTGTTTGTGGATAATGTTTCCAATGGCAATGGCTTGGACAGTTGTAATTAGAAATTCAGGATTTTAATCTGAAATCCAATTGGAGTTCCACTAAAACTTATAGGTGCAAAACAGAATGCAATTCCTGGAAAGATTGCAATTCTAACAGTAAGCAACTAGTCAAGGGAAAAGCCAATCTCACTGGAGAATGCCTGTTCAGAAAATCAGTGTTGTCTAGTCCTCGAACTGATAGCAGAGTATCTGAGCTCCAGAGTAGGTGTCAAACATATTTGGCATCAATAATAATGCTACCGATGATTATAAAAACCAAACTTGGAGCTTAGCTTAAAGAGGCTTAGAGGATTTCAGGACACTGGGAGTACTGTTCAAGATGACCACTGACCGCTATGTCTTGGGATGTTCTGAGCAATCCTCCTTCTCAAGGTCTTAGAACAGGGATTTCCAAATGATTTTTTTCCGAATCATCTTTCTTTTTCATCCTAAGATAAGTGTAGTCTATTACGCTAAATTGATAGCACTTTTAACTATTTACTTGTTCTCACTCACTTTGCAGGTAAATTCATCCTTTAAGTCTTAAAAACTCGTGACGGGATCACCATAAGCATTTCTTTAGTTGATAATAGTGGAGATATTATGACGGGAGAGTCAGTGATAAGCAGGCTCATTAAACCAACGTCTTCTATATGAGTTTCAATTTTGGTTAGCTATAACACGGACATGGGATCCACCCCTCATCAATTATGAAATACAAGTCTGAGACATCAATATTAATGGTCTGCTCACGCTCTTCTTCTCTTTACGGACTTTTTAAAAAGGACATTCGAGGCCCCACACTTCAGCAAGTCGGTCTAGTTATGCCTAAGACATGCAAGTTTCAATATACTTAGCTCCCACAAGCTAGCACCATGAGTTCCAAATTCAGCACCTTCCATAACTATCATGATGAATCATCCCTTAAAATATTAACTCAAACTCCACATGGAGGATCATGAAATGTTGTTAGCAGACCAATGAATGGTATCTCCAGACGCTATAGTTTGCACAGAAGCATCTCAAGGAGTAACATGAAGCAATGTGCAGATGGAAGCAGCAATGAAGTGAATGCTGTAGGGAAATACAGAGAACGATGTTGGGTAATCTAGGGAAAGGATGCTAGTCAGAACCATAGTGGAAATAGAATGGATAAATACAAACTTGCATAATAGGAGGTGCCTTGAGCAAAGTTTTGTTAGGAGAGGAAGGAAAGACGCCTTTACGAAAAGGTACTCGATATGTTTCTTACAGGTTGCTGCTACTTTTATTACACTGTCGTTATTCTTCACATTAAATTTTTCTCATGACCTTAAAACCGCTTTTCTTACTCTAGCTGGAATAAGTTTGTCTTTCTATATTTCAACAGACTCTGATGCACACGGATTCATGTTTGGTTTGGAAATGGATTATAGAAGTTTTGAAATTAATGGGAAGGGTGAAAAGAATGGCCATAATGTGTTCCTTGCTTGTTTCAGGTGCCCCGTAGTGTTGAGGACTTGGTTTATTATTGTTCAGTAGGCACTTAATCCAGCCAAATGATTAAAGTAGGATTACATAATCTGCTACTACATATTACTAAAACTGTGACGGTGCCAATAAAGGGTTTTTATCTCAAGTATCGTCTTTCTTCTACTTGTATTGAACACTTGTTTGGCTGTCATATTGTCAGAATCTTAAAAATTTAACAGAACACCTTACCATTTTTGATATTATAACATATTCCATACAGTATAGTTTAGTTAGTTTCCGCTATGTCAATACCTTGTGTCTCTCTATGTAGTACAGGATTAGCTGTTCAATTGCATGCAGAGACGGATTTAGGGGGCCCAGTCCAGTCTCCAGCCCATTTTTTTTTACAATCTTGTAAAAAAAAATTTTATGTGTAAATTAATTTTTTTCTACGTATTAGCATGACTTGTAGTCCGATCCTGAATCCGTCTCTGCTTGCATGTAATGACTCTTATTATTTCAACAAGGTCATCGATACCAATCAGAAAGTACACCTTACCAATTTTCGATGTTATAACACATTTCTTAGAGTATCTCAAATCTTATTCAGTTAGATTCCATTATCTCAATACCCTATGTTTCTCACAAGACTATAGAATTTGGATTAGCTGTTCAATTGCATGCAAAATTGGAAATCAGATGTTGAAAGTAATACTAAGAGTCCTGATTTTGCAATATTTTCTGGCCTTCACAAAATTATTGCTTCACACTATCTTCTATTGAAGTCTTACTCTACAATATTATATAGATTGGAAAATAGGCAATTATAATCCTGCAAAAGCCATTGTTGGACGAAAATTGTTTCATGCTTAAATTGCTCATATAGCAAGAGTAGATGACCTACTTTTTCTAAGTTTCTTTCGTTAATGTTTTCGGATTAATATTATTTACTTGGCATGTATAACATTCTTTTGTACAACAAGCTAAAACGTCTGATTCTCGGAAATCTATTATTCTAGGATTCACTCATTCCTGACACTTGGATGTGATGGAAGAAAGGGATAAAAGGTATCTTAAAAGGAATTCTTTTTTGTATGAAACTAAGAAATGCTACATTTCCTGAATGGTCTTTGTATTTATTTTTTCGATGAAATGTAATTAAGAACGAGTGTAGAATTCAATTTACTGTCACAAGTTCACTTCTATTCTTGTAAGTTAATGTGGTTTCTATGAGTATCCTTGGTTATATATAGATGCTCCACCATGGAGACTACAAAGAGTTGAAATCTGTTGTCTTTGTTAAGCCGTCCCCCACTAAATTTTTGACACCTTGACACATCTATCTTTTTTATCAAATTGGAAGACACCAAGATAGTATAATACAATTTACATCGCCTTGCTTCTTCACATTTGCTAAACGTGCCAAAGATGTCAAAAAATTAGTGGGCGACAGCTAAACAATAGCAGATTTCGATTTGAGTGACAGACTCTCAAGAGACTCGTTATAATCTGATGATGCTTGGACTCTTCTAAAATACTGCCTACCAGAATGGTAGTAAAGATGAGAGGGAAAGAGGAAAAATTACTTAGATGACTGAAATTTCAACAAATGAAATAGCATCTAAGATGAATAGCCAGTTGTTTCCCCTGAGATATATGTTACACAGTTTGCAATGTAATTCTGGTTCTATTTTTATTTGGCAATATTTTGATATAGATGGTACACACAAACATATTCTGTTGAAACATATAGAATGATCTATTTTCTAGATCCTTATGACCAGCTGTCATCTCGAATTCTGGTGGCTGTAGATTAGTGTTTTCCTACCATTTTTTAAGCCTGAGATTCACTTGACTTTTGCCAATGGCCTAATCTTATGTGTTCAAGCTTGTGCTAGAATAGCTTATCAAATTCAGATTGTTATTGAAACCTTTAGTCATTGCTGTTTTTGTTGATGCAGAGTTCGACACCACCAAGTATTCTACTGGTAAGTATTTCTCGCCTCAAGAGTTGACCTATGAAACGAAAATGTTTCCTTCTAGGGGAAATTATTTCACTCATGCCCGGATGGTGTTCTCGGATTGGCAGTTTGCCTTGTGCAATGGAAACTTTTTGATTTGATATTCTGTTTTCAGTAAATGAGTTATAGCATAGCTTATATCTGAATATGGACATGTTTTCTTGAAAATTTCTAGTCTCTTTCAGGGTGAATAGGGAACAATAGCGAAAA
This sequence comes from Fraxinus ornus, assembly GCA_903798235.1. Lineage (NCBI taxonomy): Eukaryota > Viridiplantae > Streptophyta > Magnoliopsida > Lamiales > Oleaceae > Fraxinus > Fraxinus ornus. The sequence goes on from CAIGRF010246139.1 coordinate 44,154, forward strand.
ATGTGGGATTTTTTCAGGAATAATGCTATGTTCTAATCTATGCCTATTTGATCCCTTCTCTGAGCAGTCCAACCCCATTCCCAACAAGGACTACTGAATGCTTCAGATAAGTTAAAATGAAGCATGCAGTTTCCAGTGAAGAACTTAATAAACAAATTAGAAGAGGATCAATTAAGACGCAGATTTAGAGCATATTGAATAGAGGAAACAATCTTGCAGGAACAGTGTGTTACCTTTTATTTCTGTGAATCATAGTTCTGAATAAGCAAATAGCATTTGTGGTTGCAACCTACCAAAGTAATCCCCTCGCCAATGTGAGTTGCATCTCGAAAAACATCCAAGAATGCCTTGCGATGTAATCGACATAATGGTTGGTGGGTGTTTCTTAGTCATCGACCACAAAGTTGGTGGTGATCTTACTCAATGCTGTGTATCAATTGCGAAATCTGTCTTTGCTATTGGTAGATTCATTCATTCACTCATTTGTCGTATAGGCACATGTTCAATAAGACCCTAATAATAAGCATAGTTGTAGAAGAATTGATCACACATTGGAAAAAGTCTGTTACCCTCCAGAAAATTCACATTTTTCACATGTTACAAATGAAACAAATGGTACATCCTATTGGCATGAAACTTCGGACAAGGAAATTAAATGGATAAACTTTTGGAAAATCAAAGGAAAATAATAAAAATTTCATTTGATACTAAAATTTAATTTTAGCAGTTATCTTTGGCTTCTTATTTTGAATTTGCCGTCTAAAGATTTTTCCATCCGAAAGATGCATTGCAAAGTTAATCATAAGTAGTTTCAAATGGTAACTAAGAACCTATCCTGACAAGTAAAGAATATTAGTTCAAAACAAGTCGAAAGAGATGACCTTTGTCGATCTCGATTTCTATATGGGCGACGCGACCAACGTATTCCGATTTGACTATGTCCACGCATATGGTTCTTTTACACTTGGACAAATCATTAGAAGCATGTGACCTTCTCCAGATGTAGGGTAGGAGATCACAATCATTCCGACGATCAAGATAGTCAACTTTTATAAACGTATTTGGGTGTGGGACGAACGGAAGACATGAGCTACAATAGTGTACAAGCATGGGGTAATAAAGGAGCAAAATGAGAGAGCAATAATAGTTAATACTATGAGAGTGTAAAAATGCGCTATCTTCAAATGACACAAAGTATGAGTATTTATAATAGAAGATGAAGGTGGATACCGTTTGATGAAAAGACACGTTGTCTCATCCTAGTGGTTGAGGCGTCTTTTTCTAGGCGTCACTCCATATTATATGAATGTGTGATTGAAAACGAGTATGTAAACAAAAAAAAAGAAGAAGAGAGATTTGAATTAACAGCCATAAAACATGGGTTTAATGTTTTTGAAAAGTAGCCACCTTATGGCCAAAGTTTGACATTTGATAAGTTGACCGTGAGATGTATGCTGCGAAGATATCACGTCAATCAATCATAAAAAGATTTTATACATAGGATCTTCTTGAATTAAGTGAGGTGGAAGATGCCTTATAAGAAGAAGTTAATTGCCTCATAGTCGTTCTCTAGCATATTATAGCACTTAACCTAGGCAATAGAGAGTCAGCCTCTACACGGCACCTCGATTGAGGTTATGCATCACTTCGATTACCTTAGTTATGGCCTCGAATAAGCTAAGTAGGATAGTAATATGAAGTGCGGGTCTGATGAGGCTTGATAATTGGCTGTCACGTGGCCGATACTTGGAGTCTCGTCAAATGAGTTGTAACAACCTGAAAATTAAAATTAAAAAATTGAAAATGAGATTATTAATTTTTTTTAGGGAGGGGTGGTGGAGGTACCAATGCTAGCAATAGCATCCTTGATTTTCACCTTCGTTATGAAAATAACCATTTTTAATCCATTTTTTAATAGGTAATTTCGTTCATGGTAACTATATTATTCTAATGTCTAATAGGTAACTGTACTTTAATTTTATTTCAATTTGGTTACTACACTTTAAAATGTTTTCAATTGAAAAACTTCACTCTAATGCTATTTCAGGCTGAGTTATCGGGTTTTGAAGATTCGTGTCCATCTGATAACATCCTGAAATCAGACATCATGTCGAATGAGATATATAAACCAATTGCTAAGGTTGTTTCAAAGACAAACCATTTCTGTCTTGGCTAATATGGTTAGTAGTTAGTACAAATACTTGTAAATGGCTTCATTCCCTCAAAAGACTCGAAAATTCATGCTTCCATGGATTTAGAAATGGCTTTGTGATGCGTTTGTCTTTTCCAAGGATGGACAACCTTAGTCATCAACAGGAAACATCTGAGGTTGATGCCTGATGGTCATGCACAACCACAAAACCAAGGGAATAATCAATTGGGCTTCACATCAGAATCTTATCAGAATTTCCCTGGTACACTAGAAAACTCTTCGAGCTGATAAGAATTCCATATTGCACACAAATGACGGGGATCGTCCTTCATACCGTGGAGATAATTGGAGGAAATATAGTCAGAAGCAAGTGAAAGGAAGTGAGTATTTGCGAAGTTAATACAATTGTCAAATCCCGATTATCCAGTGAAAAAGAAGGTTGAAAGAACAGTTCCACCATCTGACGATCTGATTACATCTGGAGCGTTCAATAATAGCATCTCAACTCCTAATGATGAATTTGAGGTAGGAAGCAAAGGTTTGGAGGCAGAAGGTGATGAACCCAAAAGCAAAAGAAGGCAAGTGATTCTTTTACCTTTTGCTGGCAATTGAAAGAATAATGATTTTCTTAAGTTTACTCATCGAGTTCATGAACATTGACGTATTGAATTTGTTTTTCTTTACCAGGAAAAATAGGAACCTATCAAGAAAAGAAGGCATGCACGATCCTCAAACTGTTCTCCAAAGTTCTGTGGATTGTCGAGTTCTTGGTGACGTATATCACCGGAGGATGTATTGCCAGAAAGTTGTGAAGGGGAATCCATATCCCAGGTTAGGCTTGAAGCAAAAAATATGGTGCCACTTGCTTAAATAAAAGCTTTCATTGGTCATAACCCGTTCTTTGTTGGCTCAACAGGAGTTACTATCCATCCACTAGACTCAACTGCAATGTACGCAAGTTCGCTGAAAGAACATCAGATGAACCAAGGGCTTTTGTTACAACATATGAGGATAGACACATCCATGAATGCCAATCAAAAAGGCAGATTCAGCAACTTCCAAGACAAGTATGAAGAATAAATCATCTGCTTGTCCATAGTTTTAAATTTTGGTTTTTGTGTCTGATAGCTGAACATGAGGAATTATTATAGAATTAAAAAGCCATATAAGATGAATGTCTTCCTATTGTTTGAAATTGGATTTCTCTCCCATCCACAAAACTAAACTTGTCCATTTTGGAGTCAATGTATATACTACAGGCTATCTGGTACCAAATGTGGATTAACACAGCATGGTTTCTCACCAAAGCCACCTCCCCCACACCATTGGCCGTTGGGGACTCTCCAGTTTGACATGTACAAGTAGATAACCTTCTTTTGTCACAACATAGTAAAACCAGAAAAAGAACTTGGAAGCTCTTCACAAGGACGATAGGAGGTGCAAGATACCGTTTCATGAAGTGGCAGCATCTATGTCTTGAGGTGTCATTTATATATACTAACATTAACATTGAGTACGTTTTTCCACTATTCTTGATGGCCGTTAGTATGACTTTGTGCACGGCTTGCATCTGATCCCTCATTCTCAGTTTTGCTTTCACTAGAAGCCACAGCATTACTTGTCTTCCCCTGTTGCAATAGAAGAATTCATTCATTTATACTTTTAGTTAGAACAACGTCCAATACATCCAGCTTAAACTGACATGAGATAAACTTCAGAACTATGAACTTGACACACTATTGATGAATTCAGCTTTAGCATATTGGTATCTGTGCGTGTGAATGACTCGTGTATTTTATTGCTTGTTACTGGAAATCAATATGATTATTGTTCATCTAGCATTGTGCCATGGGATCTGCTATTCACCATCAAATAGTAGTGTTAGAATGTAATGACAACCAATAAAGAGTGCAATAACTTGCCTTGTTCCTGTCACGCCAACCAAGGCCAAATGAGAGCAGGCCAGTTCTTGTTGGCATATTCTGTGGAGATTCTACATTTCCAACTCCAGGCCTGTAAAGTAAGTTGCCATTAGTGAATTTGTCATAAAGAACTCAAAGGATGAGAAAAGACAATGCTAAGAAGCTGAATGTAAGTGTCCTATGTCTATGTGATGGGACGAGGAACTTTCTGAAAGGGAATTCTAAAATTTTTCTATAGCAATTCTTTCAGGGAAAGCAATAACTTTAGTATCTAGAGAATAGTTCACGAACCTTGGGGATGACAAGGCTTTAATTTGCCCTGTCTCATATTGCAAAGTAGCTTCTAGCATTGACTCAGCCATAACAGCCCTCTTTTCCATTTGAGCAAGTGAAGTCACAACTTGTTCATACTTCTCCTGTACGACTTTAGAAAAGTTCATACTTTTGTCTGGGTTTAAGGAAATGAAAATGAAACAATTCAACCGTGAACTATTTTTTATGTACCAGAAGAAGGTACTTGTTGCAAGCCAATAATACAGACATGTAAAGTAAATCGCGATGAAGAAATTGCATTCAGTATATTATTTCATCAAAGAAGCCATTTAGTTTTCTGTGACAAGGGGAACCTAGACCTAGTACTCTTTAAACTCATGGTTAACACTAAATCTAGGGTCACTAGCCGCTCATTAATCCTAATTCCTATGACCACCTCCTGTTGCAGAAAATTACTTGCATGTGAATGAACCTTGGAAAGTATAATCACAAAACAGCAGACTTTTATGAAGAATTTGAACGATCAGTTGCATCTAGTTTCTAATTAATTTTGAAAAGTGAATAATCTTATCAACCATCTTAATTTGTTTCTTAGAACAGTTAAATAATTACCATTAGATAGATATTGGTTTCCCATTATTTGACAGAGCAAGACCAGGGTAAAGATGTTCAAGCGAGAGTGGCATAACCGGTAACTATATTTTCTTCAAAATGATTCCTTTCTATGCAAAAACAAATATAAAAAACGCCACGACCATTACTTGCCATGCGTTTTCAGAGTAGGAAAAAAGAATCTCCACACTCCATGTTCCACTAAGGAAGATGATCTATTGCCATGGGATTTGGGACAATTAGGATACACAAAGATTGATTCTAGGTTAATGTAGTATCTTATGTTTTCCTCCCCAGAATTTACGCTCCCTAGAGAAAACTAAGGAAACACTACAACTGTTTCCTACAAAATGCACCAGTGTAACCAATGTAAGGAGTTTTTTGAAGCAAATGAGAATTGGAGTATCAATTATTGTAACTTGAACAGAGATAAAACCTTAAGAACATTTACTGCATAACTCTGAGCAGCTGCATCTTGTTCTGCAAACAGTCGAGCATCTTCAGTGACCTTCTGTTCTTGCTCAACCCGCAGCAGAACCTAAAACAAAATCCTCATCACTAGAAATTGTAAAGAAGATACCTGTCATTTTCGCCTAGGTCCATGTAGAAATGAAAGAGTAGGTTGAATCAAACCTGAAGCATAGCATTCTCCTGTTCTTTCTTATCAGCCAGGGTTTGCCGTAGTTCAGCAACCTCTAGCTCCAATTGCTCAACCTGCAGGATAGTAAATAATGTAAAACCTTCAAATGGCAAACTAATTTATGACTGACACACTTCAGGAAAGCAGGAAACTAATTTTTTCTCCCTCGTTTTTCCATCAGGTTAGAAGAATGTATCACTAGGTAGAGAACTGGGCGAGATGATACACTAACTCCAGAAGATCTCAGTGAATCTAAAAGTTACACCATGTAATATAACAGAATTTGTTCTAGATAAAATGTATTCTATAAATACCCTTGCACTCAATTCCCTTCTATTATCTTGCTTGACCATCTCCATAAGGGCAGCCTCCAATTCTTCTGCCCTACAAAAGAAAAAAAAAACACATCTTTCATAAACCAAAAGAATGCTTTGCTCAAACAAATTATGATTGGAGGACGATTTTTTCCGCCCAAAGAAACATTATATTTAATTATTAATAAATTAGCTAATGCGGTTAAGTAAGGTAATATGATTGAATTGCAGAAAGTGTGAGTGACAGCACGGTTTGAAGCACTAGGCACTGTAAAGAAGCAAAAAATGCTGTGTACTTGATCAAGATAAATTAAATGCTAGCATGACTGACAATCATGATGCTATTTAAGAGTTTAATACAATAATTTGCACATTTTCAACTCCAACTGCAAAAGAGAGAAGAAAATAAGTTGACAAGTTCTTCCATTTGGTTAGAGTTCAGATGCCAAGCATTATATAGACTAACCTCAGCATAGCAGATCTCTTCTCCTCCAGCAAACTACACAGCTCGACCTTCAACCAACCCACCTGCAAAAAATCTATTTATAAGTGAATTGGACAAACGACAACACGAGAATGGGTTACTAGTTCTGAACCATTCAACAAATATATCATAAAGGCATTTGCTATTAACGGGTACACATTGACATAGCTGTCTATCAAAAGTTCGAGTTAGCACAGAAAAGAAAGATAAGATATATGCCAAATGCTGTAACACAGAAACTGACACATTTATGATAAGCAGATGTATTGCACGCTTATACAACGTCAATCTGAATTTTCAATAACCAGTATGAATTGGTCCTACAAGCTTCAGTTAGGAGGAAGCCAAGGAGAGATGGACAGAAATGCTCCCATTGATTTCTCTATATTGATTATAGAGTCTCGACCCGTGACAAAGCATCATTTGATATGTTACTGAACCACCAAGCCAAAAAGTCATGGATTTATTGTGTTCATAAATTAAACTAATGGATACATATACAGAACAAAAACATTAATGGTGAGTACTCAACCATTTCAAATCCATGATGTGCCAACAACACTCAAATACACAAAGAAAAGCCCAAGGTCATGAAAGAAGGGATGAATTGTTGAAATGAAAATAGATTGTCAGATAGCAGCCAATAATGTAATCTCAACAAACGGAACATGAGTTTCTTCAGTGATTAAAGGAGCATAAAGGTGAATTCCAAGTAAAATGGATGGTAACCTACTTGATCTTGAAGGTCTGGAAGAGAATCTACTTCAGTATCAATGGTTTTGCTGTAAAGAAATTCATCCATGTTTGTAGAATAAGATTCTGCATCTGATACTTTACCAGCCATTAGCTTGTTGTCTGATCCTGCTTCCATCATTCTTTCTTTTATCAATGATTCAGGAGCATGCTTGAAGCTATACAACTTATTTGCAAGACATTTAGGATCTTTAAAAACTTGACCCCCTTTTGCTCTTTCCTCAATTGTTGCAAGTACAGATGGTCGATGCTTCTCTCTCAGTCCTTGTAGTCTGTCTTCAGTAATGGTCAAGAACCCCATACAAGCAGTCAACACAAGTTGGCTGCTATCAAATGTGGACCCAGTGAGCGATTGTAACAAAGTGATAGCATCTCCAGCATCCTTAGTAGTAACTACAGCAGGACCTGCAAATATTTGGAGATGATAGTTTCACTTATTATCAACCATGCAAATTGACATGGTGTAACAGTGTCTGCATTACCATATAAATCCATCAAAGCAAGAGCAGTTCGAAATAGCATGACGCGATTCCCTTCAAACAATATCACATCCCAAACTCGAAGAACTGGAGCCAAGAAGATTGGTCAAAAGTTCACGAAACACATAATCTAGAGTATGTCTTTGGGATTTAAGGATGATCAAGAAATAGAAACACATGACCAATATATATAGTCATGAACTTAGATTAGATTTTTGATAGTACAAGTCCTTACCACTTTCCCATGGAAGAATATTTACAAAGATTGACAGGAACCAAGGTCCAATTATCAATGTCACCTGCACTCCCAAATGATCGAGATGATTGACTGCAGCATCATAGAAGCAATGAGAAACTTCGAACTTGACACAAATACGTTGGGAAAAGAAAAGGCAAACATAAGATTATAGACATACCAAGTTTAGGAAATGTTTCATGCATCAACTCCTCAAAAACAAGCTGGTCAACCTACATTTAAAACAAATTTTTTTGGTTGAGTGTCAGATCCATTTAAGATGAGCATGCAATAATTGCAAAAGCCCGATTAATGGAATACATACCTGGGATTCTATCATTTCCAGCGAAAAGTAACCATCAAAATAGTCATCAATAATACCCACCAAAGTCCTGAAAGATTTAAAACAAACTAGTTGATAAAGTTAGCATTTTCTTGATTCTTTACTACACAAGCACACAGTATAGAAGATTTATATATATGTAGATACATAAATAAAGCTTTATCAGGATGATTGATATTTTTTAAATTATTCAATATTGAATCATGTTATTATTTCAATTAATTTAAAAACAAAGCTTGTGAGCCAAAAGATTTTGAACAAGCATGAGATATAGTAAAAAGTACAAAGATTCATCGTTATGATTTTTAGAGTTACAATACTGATTTCATGAATATTATAATGCAAATTTATCATATGCTGTGATCATTCAATCATGCATTCGCTTTGGTTACAAGAGATTTAAGGGTAGTGATACCAGTTAATTGAAGAGATTTTGACTTTTGAAGAGAAGGCTCGAAACCATATTTATTCTTAAATCATACGGAGAAATGCATTGCTTATGAGATAAAAAAAAATGTGCGAACTAACAAGAACTATGTGAATCAAATAATTAGTGGTTCACAGGGATGACAGTTCATGTTCAATTTATCTCTTGAAAGTGGATACCGCGAGGTCTGCTTGGAAAGTTTTATTAAGCAGGATAACCACTGACTTGGATATCTATTTACAATGTATACAAGTACGAATAGGAACAGCGAGGGCAATAGGTTAGAGAAAAATCATTGTTGTGTATGTGTGAGGGCAATAGACCAAGGAAGGCAGCCAAATGTTAATGAAAGAGGCAAATTCTTCCACTAGAACATTTCAATTGAAACGTGCCAGTAAAAATACAGTTCATTGTCTTTGAACCACAGAATCCCCTTCTCACGACCTTTTCTTCTGTTCTTCTCATGTGAACTGACACGACAAGCAATCTCATATAAACAATGACACAGACTTCTGAGCCTTGTCAAGAACGAGATATTTATGGAAATTTCCGATTACTTATGATTGTCGTACAAGAACAGCTCATCAGTCGTCTTCTAAAAGGAAGCTGACTGATTGGATATATTTGTATTAGATTTCTGCAGAGAAACAATGAGCAACAAATGGGTCCTAAATGATCCAAAATTCCAAATTAATATTCACAATTGCAGGACAGAGACTGAATTTCTTCAACGAAACAAATTTTGCATCAACAAATATTTCACAATTGTTTCAAACATTGACTTCTATATAGGAATTAATTACAAGAATGAGGAAGTACAGAGGCAAGGGCCTACAAAATGCCCGTCAAATGCAAAACAGTCTCCATTCACATCTAACAGTTCTGTTCCTCCTCAAAATTTAAAATACAGGAATAAACAGGATGATGACAGGTGGCTTGAAACTTACCAAAAGGCATTTTCTTCCGGCATCATGAGAAGTAATAAGCCAGCAAAGAAATTCATTCCCTGCAAGTGTAATTACACATAAGAGGAAGTTAAAAATGAGAAGCGAGTATTGTTAAAAGAAACTAGTTATATCTTGATGTGGTTAGAGCGGAATAATACATGACGTGAAGAACAACGGACAACTAAAAGTGAAAATCGAATTAAGAATGTTTCTGGCGAGTCGGCGACGTCTTATTTCCTTTCCAGTCATGTATGACATTAGTCAGACAACTTTCTTCAACATTCCATCAACCTAAATTGTTCAAAATCTTCATAAAAAAACTGAAAATCTCGATTATCTACTTCTGTTACAACTTCTATATCTACATTAAAATCCATGGATTGGAAGTGTGTGTACCTGAATAAAATCCCCAAATATAGTGAAGATTTTGCACCAAGTTGATAAATCAGCATTAGATATTAGTTTTAGGAGTGTGTATTTCCTATATTGGGTCTTATTTTTAAAGTCAAAAACCGTCCTTGTTTCTATTTTCACAAAGATTCAAATTTTATCTTGGACTGTCCCTATATGTTATCACCTCTTTTTTGCATTCAAAAACATTATTACTCAGAAGTCAAAGATAAAGAGCACATGATTTATGAAAAGGAAAACAAAGAGACAATATCTTCAGGCAACACACACCTGGCAATACCCAACAGATGGGTTGTGTCGCGCATATGCCAGAAGTACACGCCTTAGTGAATTTCGACCATTTTCATTCAGTGCAGGATGTCCTGGAAATGTTCGGTGCAGATCCTGACAATAAGAAGATAAGTAATTGAGAAATCTGGATAGCAATGCGATATGGTATAATATTATTGATTAAAAAAAAAATTGATTCCAAACTAGAACATAAAGTATGGGAGTAAAAAACAGAAATAGCAAAGGGGAAGAAAAGAGACACATGAGAATACAGAAAAGGTAAAATAGTACAAGTGTCCATTTGGTAGAGGCTCAATGTGTAGAGAATGCAATCAACATCTTAAAAAGGAAACCAACGTTGTTTTAGTTTGACAACAATTAGCTAGAAGGCATTTTTGAAGACCATCCCATGTGGACCCTAAGAAGAAGTAGCACCTACAAATTAATAAATTGAACGATAAAGTCCAGGGCCCATGCATCTAATGACCTTCTCAATTTGCTTTTTCCATTTTTCTGACAAATCAACACCCTTCCTGCTGCGTTGCTTGCTATCATCACCCGACAATAATTTCTCATGCTCTTGACCATCACTAGCATCAAATTCTACAGCCAACAAATCCTGGTAATATCTCTCCACCCGGCGTGTTCTAACACCAACGAAGGCTTGCCAGACCTGCCCCACAAGTCCACAGATAAAAGAAACTTTAATGCTGGATGGAAATTATGAAACCTGCATATTGATAAAAAGTGCTAGACTGTACCTCTCCTCTAAGGTCCCCTGGTACTCCTCCATGAACAAGAAACTCTAATTCTTCCTTCCAAGGGAATACTGGTTCCGGGTAAATTTCATTGCTGGCACCACTTCCTTCAGCAGAAGCATCTACACTGTCATCAGCTATTTCATTGTCGTAAAATTTCTCCTCTCCTTCCTCTTCAGATTCCACTTTTGATAATCTTGCCTCATCTATTGATGGAAGCTGATTGTGGGTAGAGATTATATTTTCACTGCCCATGTTTCTTCTCTTTACACGAAAACTCATCATATGGTCAATGACATCTAGAGATGGATTAATTTCAGCCCACGTCTTCACCTCACGAGACTTTATTTGTAGAGTAACTGGGGTCTCTTTAATTGGATTGCTTTCTGTCCTAGTATCAGAAATAGGTTTCTGTATTCTTGAATCATCCCCTTGACCACTCACCTCCTGAATAGATTTCTGCTTTGTAACTTCAGAACTTACAGGCTTTTGCTCACCTGAATCGTAGCCTTCTACGCACAACTCCTGAGTAGGCTCAGTTTGCTGCTTCGTAAGTTTAGAACTCACTGATTTTGTTTCACTTGAATCATTCTTTCCACTTGCCTCGTGATCTGGTTCCCTTTGTTGATTTGTAACCTCAGAAACCACAGACTTGATCTCTTTATTGGAAAGATGCGACTGAGTAGACTTTGCTTGTTCAAGAAAGCCCTTCCATTTCTGTAATCTCTCTTCTTCTTCTTCCTGTAACCACCCATTTAAATCTAAGCAATCTAAATATAGCAGAAGTACATCTTTTTTATTCTAGTAGTCAGGAAATGAGAACGTAGTTAATTTTCTATCGTTCAATATTCTCAGACGATGGTTTCACCAAATGATTCCTTTGTTTGATATATAAAACCAATGTTCTTAAAATTATGAATGATCGCATAATTAAGAAAAACAAAAGGATTCTCTAGAGAAAATATGAATCAATGCAATTGTTGATAGCCAGGAAGAAGAGCAATTACCTTATAAATATCAGCATATTCTTGAAATCTATGGAGGTGCTTTGATGTCACAGTAAATCCATAGGCATCCCTGTAAACATTTCACAATTCTCATACCCAAAGAATCACCAATCATAGTACCAAATTTCTCATTAAACAGTGTCACATCATTAATTACACTTGTATGGCCACAAAAGTTAAAATAAAAAAAGTATGGTGACAACATAATTTGGAGAGAACATAAAATTCAATGAGTTGAGAACACATTCTAGCTACAATACGAATATCTGAACGGAAATTGGCCACCTTTTGCACGAGTTTACCTGGAATCAACATCCAAAAATCGCTTGCTCACCAAGGATAACAACATACTTCACAAGAATCCCAATTCCAGTGCCCATATCGCTTTTGTTTACTCAAACTAATCTCCAATCACCATTAGAATTCAACATTCCCAAAATCATCATGATGCTGAGGTTTATCTCTACAAAACCACATTTCCTTTTTCACTAAATCTAAGGATACAATTTCCTACCATCCATCCAAAAATAAAACATAAAACAACATGAAGATCTGCTACTATTTTCCTAGGCTTATATTCTCCTATTCCTAGCTGGCTCCTAATAAAAAAATTAAATATAATTATCCTTCTTCAATTATTTGATTATACCATTCTGCATTGTATAATGACTGAAGAGTCTCAATAGAATTAAGTTAACTCGATTGGTTCATTGATCAGATTGAATCTCTCTGACAAAATAAATTTTCCTTGAATTTCGAATCCTAGCGTTCAGAGAATACGCTCCTTCTTAAGAAAAGTCAGCCACAACGACGCGTGTGAAGCTCAGAACTCGAAAATTCGGCGTAAGCATTATACATACACTTGAATATACATCTAAATGCATAACCATACGCACACACTGGAGTTCAGTTACCTCTGAGGCTCAAAACTGAGGAAAAATTGGGAGCCTTTGAGCGTCATCTGCGGTAATCAACTCTAAGAATTGGCTGCAATCAGTAATTTCTCGGATGATCGAAGGGCTAGTAATTCATCTCCGTTAACTGTCTTCCCTCTCCTTCGCGCGCTCACTATTCCCCACTGTTTTCTCTCTCTGTGTATGTATAGTTGACCGTTCCGTTAAAAGTAGACAGTGGCTTAACAAACAAGGGGTCACGTGCGGTGCGCGGGATTTTGGTTTGACGAAATCTCGTCATTACACGGCTGGCGATCGGGGTATGTTAACATCACCGCAAAGTTTATGGATTGGACAATTGTGTCGGTGCTACAATTAGAACACGTGTATACAAATAATATAAAATGAAATGATTGGGGGACAGGGATATTTAATACGTGTTGTCTTGATGGGGAAGGCTGTCTGAAATTAATTTCTTGTACTTTCTATTAGGGGTGTCCAAAATATCCGAATCGAATCGGACCGAACCGAATCGAACCGAGCGGTTCTTCATAAGTTAAAGACCCGAACGGGTACCCGAATCGAGAATCGAAAGGTTTGGTTGGATCTCGGGTCTAGACTAAGAACCGAAGAACCGAATGAGACTCGAAACTAAATAATTTTTTTATATTTTGTTATCGAATTAATTAAATTATTTTATTTTTTTCTAAATAAATTAACAAATTAATTAAATAAATAAAATCATTTTATAAAGAAAAACATTCAATTACCAATTTACCAATTCCAATTTAGCCCAATACATACAAACCCGATTGAAACCGATCCAACCCGATTGGTAAGTATTAATATCTACTTTTTGGTATTTGTATGCATTGAATTAGTGTTATTCGACATCTAGTTATTTTTATATTTTTGGATTTGGCTACGTTAATTTGTATACATTACAAATGAAATGTCATTAGTTATATTTATGTAGTGTTACTGTAAATGTTAAAAAATTTAATTATGGAACAGAACCGAACCGAACCGAACCGAACCGAACCGAACCGAGCGGTTCTTCATAAGTTAAAGACCCGAACGGGTACCCGAATCGAGAACCGAAAAGTTTGGGTCGGGTCTCGGGTCTAGACCAAGAACCGAAGAACCGAATGAGACCCGAAACTAAATAATTTTTTTATATTTTTTTATTGAATTAATTAAATTATTTTATTTTTTTCTAAATAAATTAACAAATTAATTAAATAAATAAAATCATTTCATAATAAATAAAATCATTTCATAAAGAAAAACATTCAATTACCAATTTACCAATTCCAATTTAGCCCAATACATACAAACCCGATTGAAACCGATCCAACCCGATTGGTAAGTATTAATATCTACTTTTTGGTATTTGTATGCATTGAATTAGTGTTATTCGACATCTAGTTATTTTTATATTTTTGGAATTTGGCTACGTTAATTTGTATACGTTACAAATGAAATGTCATTAGTTATATTTATGTAGTGTTACTGTAAATGTTAAAAAATTTAATTATGGTACGGAACCGAACCCGAACGGTTCCATAATTATATTTGGACCCGACGGATCCATTTATTAAATACCCAAAAATTTTGGAACCGAGCAGAACCGAATCGAACCGACCCACGGACACCCCTACTTTCTACGACAATTTGTAATTGAGAAAAAAAGATTAATGTGATTGCCAATAATTTTCTGATAATAAAATTGCACTTTTAGACTTCAATTATTCAATATAAGGTCTTCATCCTTTAGAAAAGAACAAATTGGTCTCCAACTTTTTGTTGTAATTGTAGAATCGGCCCAAAACCTTCGAGTCTCAATGCTTTGACGCTCGATTTTGTTTCCTAACTTGAACTGATATATAAGAATTTGAAATAAGACATTTTCACAATGGTTGACTGATAATTTATGCCTTCGTTATTGAATGTTAGATTGTAAAATAACAAAAGGCTAAGTCTCAAATATTACTATTGGAGATCAATTGAGCAAATTTGCTATTGTTTATTTTATATGCATGTATAAAAGTCATTTATCTTTATTCTTTTTTGTGATTTTCATTTATCCGAAATGATTGGATGGTAGTAGACAGTAAAAAAAAGTTAAAAATCTGTTTATTATACCATTTAGTTCGTTTCAACCTCAACAATTCAAATGAAACAAAAGAAGCAAACAAACTTATTAATCTTGATCGCCTACAATTTTCTACATAAATAAATTTAGGGTGTGTTTGAGCCACATTATTTTGGAAGAATGTACTCTGGAATAGTAGATTGATGGAGAATGTGTGGTTGAAAAAAGAAGGAAAAGTTATTGATGCGATGAAAAATATTATTTTATTGAAAAATGTGTGATTGAAAATGAGTAGAAAAATGAAAGTGAGAATTTTAATGTGTACCAAACAAGGTCTTATTGATAAACATGACAAGATTTCAGGACTATGTACCAAATATTGAGCCATGTTGCGAAAACGAAAAAATAAATAAATAAAATTGAAATTCGCACCCTCTCAAGAGCTTAAACTATTAAAGAAGATTATGCTTGTTCATCTAAAATGGTACCTCATTTTAAAGTCAAGCTGGCTTAATAATGTGGCAATAAAAACGTAATTTTAAAATTATGTTCTAGCACGCAACTCTGGATTCTGACCAAGAAACATTAGAGCTCACAATCGGATCAAGCAATCAATTAAGGTCAAAGTCTTTGCGGGAAATTCCATCTTTATTTGTAAGTATTGTTATTATATGTATTAAAGACACGAATTTTGAATCAATTGGTAAATAAAATATGGGAAATTTCTTATATATTATTGCATTTGCTATTTCAATATGTTCTTTATTCTGTGTCATAATCTAGAGCCTGTTTGTTTTCGATAGATAGCAAAATTTGTACCGTTGCAATAGTGTTGTGGCCATAATATTTGACTTTGTTGTGTCATAGTGAACCCCACAATTTTGGAAAAAAAAGGTCAAAAAATCTCTTTTCTTATTGAAATAATTTCTTCCAGATAGACCCCTAATTTAAATAATTCATTGTTGATTTTTCTTATTTTTCAATTCATTTACTTTCTTTTATTATGTTTATTTAATTGTTCCTGGACACATGAAGACCTCCTATTGGGAGTGCTTTGACACATGAAGGCCCCCTATTGAGGCCGCCTTAGGAGGGGAGTCTGGACACATGAACCCTCCCGGAGGCACCCCCAATAGGGGTCTTCATATGTTCATTATGGACACCATTATGATTTATGTACCCATAGCATGACCCTTAAAATATATACCCTGAGTTGTCAAAGTATATCTTGTAAATACAAGTATACTAGGATAATTGCATCCCTGCATACCCAGTTGGGGAAAAGTCAAGATATAGTTTTTTACTCATCAATTAGTGCTTGGTTGGTATAACTTAAAAAGTTATAAAAATATTTAAGTCAAATTTAACAATTAAGAATATCCATTCATTTCACTGATCCACAATTTTTCACCCACGAATTTCATCAACTTTTATCAAAAGCTTTATCAAACCACCTCTTATCGTCTTGGCAACTTTTAGTCTTAGCACCTCTGCAGAAATATATAAAAATTCACATGAGATCAATATCGAAATATGAACTAAAACACAAAATTGAAAAAGTGTGTTGCAGTAGCAAGAGAAACCTACAAAAGATGGGTACAGTTTAGTTCTTCATCCATCCTGTGCTGCTTTTTCAGTCAGATTTCTTCATTAAACTCAGCAACACCCCAGCACTAAGAGATGTAGCCACGAATCCAAGGGAAACCTCAGTAGATAAATGGAAACCTGGAGGCCAATTAAATTACAAACATAAATTTTGCTTAAAGATGAAATATACATGTGAAAGAACCCGTTGCGTTGAGTGACACTTACCAAAGAAATCAAGAATCATCTTGCACCCGATAAATCCCAGAATACCACCGATGGCAGGCTGAAATAATCGTAAAAATTACATGATAGAAATTGAAATCAGGCTAATCTCAATTGTCGTATTAACTCATTGAGAATAATTATCTGAACACTAGTAAATGCAAGAACCTTTTTGTTCACTTTGCAGTTAGAACCAACCTTAACAGGTGAAGACCTTCTCAACAAGAGCCATCCTTTTGGTGCATCCAAATTGGCTGGAAAAGGGGGAATATAAAGTGGGCAGTAATCGGTAGGAGTTGTTCTAATCTGTCATAGCAATTTTACTATGGGTTATCCAGGCGAATGAAATCTTAAGAGTATTTATCCCACAATTCGAGCAGGGTGCATGAAATGGCTCTCTACGCACCAGGAACATATGGATTTGGGGGTTAAGATTGAGATTCTGTAAATTAGATAAGCCAAAGTAGAATTGCCAAGAAAGAGTAAAACAAATCATACGGCCAGCATTTTTTCAACTTTCCTGTTTTCAGCTCATGTGGATGCACCAGAGGATGGCACTCGCAGAGAGGTTCGCCAACTTCCAAAAATCAGCAGTTTGACTAGGAAGATAATATTTGCTTGAGATTATTTTTAGATTAACTGACGTTAAAGTGATGATATTTAGTTAGCTTTGCTCCTTAAGCTGGCTTGTGTCCCATTGTGGATATAATATTTTCAGGGTAGGGGTGTTACATCAAGCAATCCTGAATTCATTTATTGCAAGCAAAATCTCACCTGCAGATACTCCAAATCTGCCATACTCTCAGAAATGAGTGTATAATATGACCTTAAACCTACAAAAAGCCAAATAAGATTATTAATCTTCTACAACAAAAAAATAGATGCATCTTTCAATGAATCAATTAAGCTTTTGCATTTGTTATTTAAATAAATTTCCATATGGATCCAGATAGCAGTCTGGTGGAAGTAGAAAGAATAATTGTCACACGAATTTAGTAGTGTGTATATCATCAAAAATTACTTTTGGAACAGAAAGTATCAGATGACATCAATTCCACATTGATATTTATTCTTATGTTTCAAAATGTAACGAGCCATTAGAAAAACTGTAAGAGACAAAATAGAAAAATAAAGGACAAGAATGTACCTAAAATGGCAAAGAGATTAGACGTGCAAACTACGAAAGGATCTCGCGTCACACCAAAAACTGCAGGTATAGAATCCACCTGAAATAGAAATTAAATAGCCAGTGAATATAAAATGACAAAGCCCTCTTTAGACGTGCCACAGATGATGAATTGAAACCTACAGCAAATGCAATATCACTGAGTTCAATAACCGCAACCGTCAGAAGCAAAGGTGTAGCCTGCCCAAAATGTTCGATTCCTGTTAGAAATCAAGTTAATGATCAATTCAAGATAGAGATGTTCATTTGAATATGTGGTGCCACATATGAATGAGATCTGCTACATGTATATTCACATTAGAGTGTAAAACAGGTTGGTTCAGCCAATGAACAGACCAGACCAACTGAGCATTTGACCTGACCAGACCAGACTGTTAACATAGCCAACGTGCTGGGTTGTTTGCATGGCCATACACGTTTAATTCGGGTCTTTCCAAAGAGTTAGACATCAATGAAGGTGTGTTGAGCATCCGAAGCAGTTTTTGACAGAAAATTTTTGGGTTTGTTTTAACAGCTTTTTATTACCGCAATCCTAGAGACTGTATTACTCAACAACTCACAGCATTATTACCTGGCTTTCCACAAACAGCTTACCTTCCACACGTCATTCTGAACAGTTATAAATCGATTGCCATCGTAGTTAGCTGCAAAATTTAGAATATATAAGTTAAGAATATCTAAAAGTTAAACTAAGGTAATCGAAACAATACCTTCCCAACCCCCCCGCCCAAAAAAAAACTCCATCCCTTCTCTCCCTGGATAGGTCAGGTCTATACCTGGTGCAAGTTAAATTGTCCAAATTCAATTACTAGGCATTGGATTTAACTACCAAACAGACGAGCAAACTCCCAAAAAGAGAAACCTGATTGGGGTAGAACGAGATAACAGAAATGAAACAGTGTACTGAAGTCCAGCCAATTTTCCTAAAAAAATTCAATTGACAAGTTTGTGGAGAGAGAATTACATCAATAAAAGTCCAAGATTGTAATGGTTTCAAATATTTTAACCCTTCTTTCACTTTTCAAGAGCTATATAGTGTAATTTACTAGCGATATTCATCATGCTACAACAAACAGAAACTTCTTAGAGTAATTATAGGTGTCATATAACATCCGAAATAACCTCTTAAAACTGATCAATACTGCATTATTAATTGATTTCAAAACTTCCGAACCAGCATATAAGAATTGAAAAGTGTACCACTTGAGGTTGCATGTTTAATGTGTTTTTTAGCGTGTGAGAGACAGATGAGAGAACATTACAAGTGACGGGGATGAATTTCTGACATGTCTTTACTATGAAGTTATCTGACAGATCAGAATCTTCATCTTCTTCAGCAAATAACTAAGATAAAAAGAAAAATATAACCATTAGGTCCATAACATCAACATACATGTCCAAGTTTTCTTCAGCAAATAATAAGATAAAGAATACAACCATATGACGTCCACGAACATCACCAAAGCACACTCAAAAAAGAAAGTTAAATACGAGCTAGGAAAGCATAGAAAGAACAGAATACAATATTTTGATGCAATGACAGCATGAATCAAGTTATTCATTCATGACCCTAAGTTGTAATGCTTCCAGATTTTTATTAATTTCTATATAAAGCATTTTGGGGAGGATCAAACACCATGAAGAAATCTGAATTTGAATTGGTGTAAATCTCAACTAAACTATTCAATGTTTTGCTTTTTGCACAAGATGGATGCATATATACAACATAAATGGTAGAAAAATTACCATGACAGCTGTACAGAAAGATTGTACCATTTTCCTTAATAAGATTGATTAGGGAACTACTAAATAAAGAACCATAACAAAAGAAGTTATTTACCATATCATTATATTAATTTTATGAAGGATTCTTTAAGTGCATGCATTGTGTTCAAGTCACTCCAAATCCCATTTAGACTAACAGAATACGAACGTGCCAATTTTATATTAGATGTGACCAGCTTAGAAACTAGACCAGCAAGTTGGAAATGATATTTTCTTTGCTCATGTCTGAATTTAAATAATGCTTGATCTCCACAAATTTGGACTATTTTGGTGTACTGAATCTCCACCGAGTTTTGAAGAGCACAACATGCCAACGAAAGCAAAAGACAGAGTTACATGTACAGAGGAGTGAGGAATAGCACCTTGAATGATGAGTAGAGTAGAATCGCTGCCAGGAGTAGGTTCACTGCCTCGAACCTCTAAACATGACATGAGAAAACAATTGCTTGAGCTTGTAAAATAAAAGAAAGCAAAGGTGGAATGGTTTGAATGTGTTCAAGGATATGATATTCAATTCATCTTTATATCTATATGTATATACGAGCATGCACATACGCGCACGCCATAATATGGAAGTGACCTGAAGAGTCACTGTGCCAAGAAGTATCAATGTCAATCGGAAGATTATTGCACCAGCAATTCCATAAGAGAGCACTTGATTCTGTTCTCCGTCATGATATGGATTTCCACCAACAAACGAGATAAATGATAGTTAAACCATCAGCATCTATTTATTAAAGCAAACAAGAATTTACAGCACCAACTGCTGAACTTATACACGGTATAAAAGCTTGATGATACACCTGATATTGAAGTGGCACTTTGAAATACTTGAATATTAATACAAAGACAAATAGATTGTCCACTGATAAACTCTGCTCAAGTAGGTACCTGAAAACAAACAAATCATCACAATCATGCACAAATCAGACCAAAACTGAAGATGGAATAGCAGATTTCATTTTGATATAGTAATCATCTTGGAAATAAAAATAATAATGCCCTAATTTGGTTTAGATAAAATTAGATTTTTAGTAGATTTTGATAAAAGTTGATGGAATGTGTGGTTCAAAAGTTGTGGGTCCTATGAAATGTGAATATTTAATTGTTGACTTTGACTTTGCCCCTCTTTGAGCCCCATTTTTCCAAAAAAAAAGAAAAGAAAAAAAATTTCCTACTTTTTAACCACACATTCTCCAAAAACTTATTCTTCTATGATACATTCTATCCCAAAAATGGGGATCAAACAGAATTTTCAATTTTAATCCTATTTTTTAGTTGAACCAAACAAGGGTAATAAGAAAAAACCGACTATGAAGCATAAGTATAAACTCAAACAATTAATTCAACATAAATTCGGCTTTACCGTTTGTAAGGATGGTAAGAAATCCTATCTTCAAACTAAAGAAAGAGAACATTCTCAAATGAGACAGAAACACATATAGACAAAATACTATTGATCCCAAGGGAAAAAATGATAAATTTAGGCAAAATAGAAATCAAAGCTGCAAGTCAAGTTCTGTATTTTGGATTTTCCCCATCAGGAGGAAGTGTTTAAAAAGGGCACTAGAATCTTTATTTAATGCAAATAAACCAAACAATTCCCTCGACTTACAGCTTCTTAGTGTCTAACAAGGACACTAAAAATTTTAGTTAATGAAAATAAACCAAATGATTCCATCTACTAAATTTTAGTTAATGAAAATAAACCAAATGATTCCATCTACTTATAGTTTCTTATGAAGAAGCGGCCAGCACACATTTTCTTCATCACACTGACCATCCCAAGAACTTAAGTGTTCAAATTTCTCTGTCTTTAAGGAAACTTAGTAACGTGCCAGAATGCCAAAAATGCAACTGCTGCTTAAAGAACTTGTGTGGAGCCACAGAAACACAACTTCATATGATAATATAGGATGCTGGTAGACTGTTCGTGCTCATACCCAGCAAAAAATTCAGATGCCTTGCCAACTCCATCTTTAAAACCCAAACCAACACCAAATGCCACAGCTGAGAACACCTACAGAAGTAACACACTATATTGACTTGAATTTAGGGCATTCATGAATAGAAAGTAAAGATCAAGATGTAACTTTAAATATGAGCACAAGTACATACGCATAAGGCTACAGTTCTCAGTGAAGAGGCATAATCTACAGTCTTTACATCTTTCTCCTCTGAATTACTGATGGAAGAGATGTTTTCTGAGCTATCAACACCATTGACACCATCATGAGAAGGAGAAGTTGACGTCTTTCCCTCTGCAAAATTAGTTCACCAACCACGACAATCCTTAACAAATGATGTGCCACCATTTGTCCTCATTTCACATGAAGTACATAATTCTTCAAAAGCCAAATTTGAGCAATTTTTAACCCTTTCATCCCCGTTCCATTAAGTTTGACAAAGAAAAACATTGAGCAAAACATTCACCAGTGTTTTCCATGAGGGAAAGATGATGAATGTATTCCAAACTAATGTGAGGGCGGCATTTTGAATTTTACAAGTTACTACCTTCTGATTATTTTGATGTCCAACTATATTAGAAAAATAAAATCCAAAATTGAGTTTCTATTTGATAGATGCTAAAAAGTGAAGTAACCAGTGGTCTCCATTCTGCATTCTCGCTACAGTTTCCCCCCGCAGTCCAATATCGAATTCCATGGTGTCAATACATTCAGAACACATATGCAGGGAGCTCGGCGTATGAAAATATTAAGCATTCATGATCGTTATTAAATGAAATTACTACGAGTTACCGAAAATGCACTAAATGCAATGGAAATCGACCATTTAATTTATGAATCTATACAGAGCCCCAATTACACTACGTTTAACATATAAAAATTAAAATAACAAAAAATTATACAGCGTTGAATTTATATCTACATGTCCGCAGCGGATCACCGTGAGCAAGTCAAAAGAAATAATTTACCAAAACACAGTCCTCCTATAACTGCTTACCCTCCAAAATTAAATGAATGAAAGAACAGCTCTCTAATTTAACATTGTTACCTAAAGCAGACGATTCTTGCTCCTGCTCAGTTTTTCTTGCGCAGGAAATTGTTGAATAATAATAATACTTCCGACCACAGTCGCAAACACCTTTAAACAACCCATCCACAAAACATTAACCAGAAAGCAC
>CAIGRF010246139.1:67638-84530 GCA_903798235.1 Fraxinus ornus
TGACCTAAGCACAGATGCGATGTATGATAAGCAGTCAGATGATATGATAAATTACAATAGGTGGTGGGAGTAATGATTATTTACAAAATTGATTACACCACTTATTTTAGTGTGTCATGTCACCTGTTCTTGGGAGATTTATTATTTTTTTCCCAACTGAAGAACTTGAAAGCCAATGGAGCTGTTAATTAAGGGTCCGTTTGACAAAGTTTTTGTTTTTGCTTCCAATTTTTATAAAAGAATTTATTGAGAACACCACATTAGCTGAACTTCCTTTAAAAACTCTTCTAATCATACAAATCACTTCAAAAAATTATTCAAATAGATCAGAAATAACCTTTTCACTGACTTTTTAAAAATCTTGTCAAACGGGCTCTTAGTAAATTTGTTATAATAGTCACTCTTGAACAAGGTGATATTAACAGAATAAGAAAATTCTTGCAATTACTTTTCCAATATTTATAAATTTGGAAAGAACTGATAGAGGATTGCATAAACCTATGAATAAGCAGAGGTAGGAACACCTCCTCTTGCTCTAATTGAAAAACTCGAACTGCGAGAAGGTATTCTATTCATAGAAGACGGATCTATAAACACGACCACGACTGTGATATCATCGTGGAAATGTCTCCTTACACCTCTATCAATCTTCTTCAAGTCTGAGTATCGCATTTCTCTTTTCTTCGCTGCCACATGAAGAGCAGCTTTAACAAGTCTCCGAGCAATGCCCTGCAAAATAAGCAAAAACAAGAAAAAAAAAATTTGAGTTTATAATCTGAATCTACGTGTGCCACTCACTTGCCCCCACGACCACAGATATAAAGCCATTTTACTACTTTTTCTAGCATAGTAAACTACTGCAGGGATCCATCAACATGTTACAAAGCTTAAAGTTACTTAAAAGTATCTGTTGTTTGAAAAGTATGTCTACTTACTTTTCAAAGAGGTACGACTAGTAAGTAATAAGTAACGTTTAAGCTCTGCCTAACATAATAGCATTGAGAATTTGTGACGGGCGATGGGGCCGGTGTATTAACCTTGCTATACACCGTCGTTTAGCTTTGACATACACTAGCTAACACCCTTTATATTTAGTTTGACAAGTATTTTGAAGTTTTTTTTTTTCTTTTTCCCTATTTTCGCCATTGAGAGGTCAAATCCGATCTTTTACATGGTTAAGAAAAGCTTACTTGACGGGGGTAACTGTGGACAATATCGACAGCCTCCTGGTTGCTAAGATGCTCCCACAAACCATCAGAAGCAAATATGAGAAACCGATCCTTGGGATCGAGCTTGTGTACAAATATGGACGGCTCTGCAGTAAGGATTGGCTTGTAGAAGGGTTCGGATAGCCTAAATTTTGCCAATAGTGGTTCTTTGTTGAACTCCAACTTCTTAAGATAGGCATCGCCAATAGATCTCGAGACCTGTTAAGACAAGATAATAAATGCCATTGATAGACAATGAAACATAATGTCCACCTACCATTAAATCATGTTTGCAGATTGCTGGATCAACTTGACATTATGGATTTATCATATTAAGTTATAAAGGTACCCAAAACACGTCATTTACATAAAAAGAGACCAGAAAGTCTGTAATCTCCTATCGACAAATGATATCCAGTATGATTTCTCATTTTTCCCGTCATCACAAACACAGCAAATTAAGAAAAATATTAGAAAACATTCAAAGTTGAAAAGGATGTCAAAAATTATGTTTTACTTTTATTTTCGGCAAGCATAGAGAAGGAGATAAACAACTACATTGTACAGAGGATTTCTCTAGTCAACATTAGACATTAGACAAATCGACACTTAGGTTACTAAAGTCCTGTGGATTCTCTAGATCTGGATAATCATCAGACAATCAATCCCTTGGTTGTTTTCAGAACAAGGTACTACTTTTTCCAACATAAAATATAAAAGGAAGTGCAGAAAAAAGTAACCCGTAATGCTGTAGAAAAGAGATTCAAGAAATTACCTGTATGATACCCTTAACGCGCCAAACTTTGTGTTTAAGAACCACAATCTGTGGATCGTCAGGATGCAATAATTGTAGTTCAGACCTAATAGACTCAAGATTAGCATTGTGCTCTGTTGATAATTGAATAGCTGTAACTCCTTTAACGGCCTTATCTACCCTGCCCAACACAACACGGGAATCTCCAGCATTGGCAATATATAGGAGCCCGTTGCATATTACCCCGACCAAACAACATGTTCCAACTGACGCAATTTGAGGTTTAACGAGCCATTGATGTCTCACTAGAGAAAGAAATTCCTCCTCAGTTGCCAAGAAAGCCTTTTTAATAACATCCACAGATATTTCTTGATGCTCAGAGGCAAATTCTGTTTCAGATACACCAGTTAATTCACCGAAAACGCCATTACAGTTCTTAGTGCACTTCAATAAATTTTTCACATGTTTAAGTGGTTGGTAAGTTAAGCTGAGGAAGTATACTGTAGTTCAATACACACTTCAGGCACATATACATTGTCAGGCATGAAGCCTCAAACTTGCACAAAACTAAAGGATCTATAATACTAGAAGTCAACTTCTCTTTCTTTAACATTTTTCTATAACACTAACCTTTTCCCCCTTGGTAAAGCAGGAGTCAAGAAACTGGTAAGCCATTCCTGGCTTACATGCATAATTGTGTTCATCAGTTACTTTCATTTCTTCAATTTTTTCCCACTCGATGAGATTGTGTCTCCCACACAATGAGAAGGTGTATGATAACAGAGTATTTGGACTTCTCCCAAAAGAGAAACGAGATAAGGTTCGACTTCAAATGGACAAGAGAATTCCTCAATGAATGGAATGAAGCAACTAACTACTAGCAGGTGTTTCTCAGTTTGAAGGGCAAAATGCTAGCAAACCAGGGCTACAGCACCTGTTTATCCCAATCCCACAAAAATAGTGAATAACAAGCGTGTGGAAAAGGAAAAAAAACCAAGACCAAAGGCGTCTATTTAAAGTCATTACTCATTACATATTACATATTACTTAAGTGGAGGATATTGATTTCCGATTTATCAAATTTAGTACCATGAATTACGTCAACTACAATTCAAAGTCACCGTCACGTAGTATGCTACTTCTAGAATACAGTTAGTTATTCAATTCGATCAAACTAGTGAAGGCGGCAATCTTTTTGCACATTTACAGCTTAAAAATTTGAGACTTGTGTGGATAACAATATCAATGAGTTAGGCACCCAAGGGAGAAGAAGACATACTCTTGAGCTTGGGGAATAGGTTTTCGTTCACAAATCGAGATGTCTCTGGTCCACCATGTCCATCATAGACTCCAACGAAAGTACCATATGGCCCTGAACTAAGCGAACCCAATGACCCCGATTCAAGTTGGCTTTGATCCTCCAATAAATTATTGGCTTGAATCACTGCCATTGAAAATTCTCCATTTACATGAGGTCCCAGATCCTTATACCAAAACAATCCATCAACTCTTCCATTTGGATCACCCCATCGCCGACTCCCGTCTCCTCCCCTCCTACTTCCATCACCATCCACCAAAGGTTTCCAACAAGTCTTAACCATTTTTATACTGCCACTTATATAATGTATCTCACATACAAGCTACATATCCAAATGATCTAAAATCATTATATAATTAAACAAATCCTACGCACACCATCATCATCATCATCCAAACAAACCAGCAAATAATATAATCATGAAGCCCAACATTAATGCCAGCTTTCGCTTATGTTCTAAATCTACAGAACCCAATTATTATAAATATACACAAAGAACCAAAAGGGTATGGACAATTGCTCCCCAGAAACTCTGTCCCCAAAACAGAAAAGCAATAGTTATTTAGGTGAGTTCAGAGAATATGGAGGGGTCCTGGTTTTGCGTACCATGAACCTGGTTGAATTTATGTGGACCTTCCATGGTTGTGTCACCTTTCAACAACAGCCTTAGCTGTAAAAACCTGTATAAGATTGATTGTGACAGAGTTTGTTCCTGATCAGAGGGATCACAATGGGGCAAATGGATAACAAAAAGAAAACTGGGTTTTGGAATTTTCTTGAAAGAAAGAAAATCTTTTCAGATTGGTGTCAGAATGAGATCTCAGATTATATTTATGATTTATGACCATGAAGAGTTGAAAGGGAGGAAATAAAACGGGGAAATAGAATTTTTTTTACGAAAATAAATAAATTAAATTAGTAGTTTATTCTCTGACAATTTCTCTGTTTTTTATTTATATACAATCTCCTAATCTCTCTCGTCTTTTTTTTTTTTTTTTTTTTTTTTTTNTACTTGCATGGCCAAGATTTTTGTTTCTTGACACTAGCAAACCACCATTTTAGGCAATTTTTGCTCATCTCATTGAGGTGTGCTCAACCACCTTATTTAAAAGTAACCTAATTTAATTTACATTGTTTTAAGGTTGATTTACGTTCAATTTCATATAAAAAAAAAAAATCACCTAGAGACAAACCCAAAACCTTTTTTTTTCCATAGAAACTCGTTATGTTTGAACGTACTCAAAAGGGAATTTTTTAGTGATATGACTATCGAAAAAAGCATGTAAACAAGTGTACAAACATATTGTTAAGAATTTTAAGCACTATGAAAGATATCGTAAATAATATAAAACTGGTTGATAGAGACTCATAGAAAAGTACAATCACATTCGACACAAAAAATTGTAAAAAAGCAAAAAGAGCAAAGATTGATGTTAGAATCTAAGATGAATATTGTTGCTCACCTTGAAATATTGAAATGCTTTGTCATTTATGTATACCGAGAAAGAGAAAGGTATGATATGACTTATAATTAATTATTTTAAGTGTCATAAGAATCAAGAAATAGAATATGTAGTTAAGCTAAACACATGGTTAAGCATGATGTAGATGGAGATTATACTCCAAATCCAAGATTAATGAAATAGTTTACATCGGCGGAAAGGATTATCCAAAAAAGTTATTCTCACCGGCGGAAAGGATTAGAATATGAGTTTACATCGTTGATCATTAACTTGAAAATATTTGTAAAAGAAAAAGGAAAATATTGTTCATTGCTTTAGAATACAATTTTCTTTTAAAATTTTAACTACCTTTAGTAAATAAGCCCCCGTTTGGTGCATATTATTTCAAAAAGAATGTATTTTTTTGGTTAATATGATAGGGAATATGTGGTTGAAAAAAAAATTATTGATGTGATGGAAAATATTATTTTATTGAAGAATATTTTGTTGAAAATGAATAGAAAAATGAGAATAAAAAAAATAATGTGGATCAAACAGGGGCTAAGTAGTTAAATTTATTCTAGATTGAAAAATGGGACTGTTACACCAATGTTGATGTTGGGAGATCTTGAAATTCCATTTTAAAAGATTAAATTTTGTTGATCAAAATATTTTAACATTCGAAATCACTCATTACACTTCGAATATTTCGTAAATAGAATCATTTGGATCAACATAATTACCAGAATCAAACCTGCAATCGAACCGTCGTTTTGATTTCTGGTTCAATTGTATCCATAATATTTTTAGAAAAAGACATGATTTGACAATATAAATTATTTTTTCGATATCTAGTTCCGTTGCAAATAAAAAATCAAAAAACATCAACTATCTAGCAAAATATACCAACTAATATTCAATATCTAACAAAGTATAAATGCCAAATTACATACTCAAATAACACACTAGAAACCAACAATAAGAAAGTAACAGATTCTAAAAATTCTAAAAACAACACAAATTCATTTCTTTGAAAAACAATATAAATTCATTCATATGAAAACATGGTGAATCAATTGTAAAATAAAAAATAAAAAAACTTGTAAAAATGATAAATTCAGTTGAGATCTGGGGTATCACTGTTCTCAATTCTTGGTTCAAGTTCTTAATTAATTAATTATTTTTTAAGGAAATGAACTAGAACATGTGATTCGTTCGATTCGATTCCAATTAAAATTGTTAAGGGATATATATCCCACATCGATAAATGATGTTGACACAAACCAATTAATAAAGATCTTGGACTACTCCTCTTAATAATGTTGATCTTTTAAGATGGAACCTCAAATCTTAACAAGGTATCAGAGTCCATTATGCTTCAACGAGCGATTCGATCCCGTTAAAACTCTAAAATGAGCACGTGGATTTCAAGATTGGTCTGCTCAAACGAGCCACCATCTTGTGAAGGCGTGTTAAGGGATATATATCCCATATCGATAAATGATGTGACACATACTAATTAATAAAAATTTTGGACTACTCCCTTACTAAGGTTGACCTGGGGTTCCATATTAAAATGTTAACCTTGTTAAGAGGAGTAACCCAAAATCTTTATTAATTGGTCTGTGTCACATCATTTATCGATGTCGGATATATATCCCTTAACACGCCCCCTCAAGATGGTGGCCTTGAAATCCACGTGNTACCTACTCCGATCCTTAAAGATCAGTCTCTGATACCATGTTAAGATTTGATGTTCCATCTTAAAAGGTTAACCTTATTAAGAGGAGTAGCCCAAGATCTTTATTAATTGGTCTGTGTCAACATTATTTATCGATATAGGATATATATCCCTTAACAAAAAATGTCCACCCCTAAGTTAAACTTCTATTGAGATGTCACAATTAACTTGTTTAGAACAAGCTCAAAGAAATCTAATCAATTTATCATATATTTGAACTAATCAAAACTTTTCCATAGTTTTCTCAGAAAAGCTTTGACCCCTGTATGAAATACTAACTGCTAAATGAAACAAATTTTTAGTTTTAAGAGAAAAATTAGGTGAAACTGATAATCAATTGAGTCAGTATCAATAATGTACAGAGGCCCTCGACACAGAGAAAGCGATTGAAAGTGATTTTTTTCTGTATATGGATAATGTAGACACTGGATCAAGTGTACCAATTAACTCACCACTGCAACTGCAATTTTATGGGTTAGATTTAATTGAAGCTGGTCCCCAAGAACTAAAAAAATTTCTGCAATTTTCACATTTAAGTGTGACACTGAAATTAAATAATTCATCCTCTTTTGAGTAAATTTGGTGGATCAATAAGAGTACCATCTTTTTGTTTGTTCAACAATTTTTTACGACGTGTAAATAGAATTGGAATTCATATGAAGTTGTCACCATCTATCACGGGAAAGTGAATTAAATGAGTAATGTTATTCAGTACTATTGGGGTCAAATACTAGTTTAAGTTTCAACTACATGATATTAATTTAAATGCAATGCAATGTCACGTAATTCATTTAATTGAACTTATCAAGTGCGATCATTTATTGGGGTGTTCAGCACCATTGGGCCGATAGTATTATTCAAACTAAATAAAAACAGCAAGGGGGGAGTAGTTGTAAGATACTCTTTAGAAATTCTTATGAAAGCATATTTATTTCGTGTTTCATGAATAGTCGACACATTAACTATGTGTTTGAGCCAAATTATTTTGGAAGAATGTATTCTAGAATAGTAGATTGATGGAGAATGTGTGGTTAAAAAAGAAGGAAAAGTTATTGATGTGATAAAAATATTATTTTATTTAATAATGTGTGGTTGAAAATGAGTAGAAGAATGAAAATGAAAATTTGAATGGTACAACCAAACAGGGTATTTGAAAAGATTTTACAACTTGGACTAATCTCTTTAGTTTTTACTACTATATGTGACTATCTTTTGACCGAAAATAGAAATCCAAGAAAAAAGCCATTTCTAAGTACTTTTTGTACCATATATTATTACTTAATTGACTCTTCAGTTTCATGGCCTCGAGCTCTTTAATTTTTGGACCGGTCCACTGAGCCTGGCTTTTCCCTTAATTTTTTTTGTTAAGCTGTCAAGGTTGTTTTACTACTATTACTATTATTGTTGTTGTTACCTATATGAAATTCATGTCATGTGAGTTGAAGACTCCTTTTGACTTGGTCAAAGGAGTTTGCGTGCGAAGGTTTAGACAAGCAAGCTCGACACCTTGGGTAGTACCCAATAAATAGAAATCAAAGTCGACTATGGGAGATATCATACACAAAATCATCATCACATAACAGAAGTGCTTCCAACTAATAGCAGTGTTATCCAAGCTCTAGACCAACCAATCAAGGTGATGACAAGATGACTTAGAACACAGGCATAATGCCTAAGCGCCATCTTAACTCCACCATAGCCAATCCACCAACCAATCAATATTCCTTGAACGGGAGGTGGCACATAGTCATAGATTGGAATATTGTAGCTTGATATGACTAGGTCGGCTAGTTTTAGCCCACACACATATATAAAGGGGCAATAGATGAATGAAATGAGATTGGTACTAATATTTTTTTGTATAAACCTAAAGTTCGAATATTAAAACACTTTCATTTAATTCAAATCCATAAAAAGTTGATCAAGAGTGCCCCATCATTTTTCGTCATTAACAATTGTTATTATGTAAAACAAACAAATGCAGTTATCATGTATTGATATGGGATTAAGATTTTAAATTTTAAGGCTAATACCTAAGTCTTTATCTTCCTTTTTTTGTGTCTGAAAAGTCACTATGAAAGTGCTCTGGTAAAGATATCATACTTTTGACGAATTCCCTTTTGCAAGGTTGATTAGGATTTTATCAGATTATTCGTAGTGTGTACAATCCATACCTTGTGCATATTCAAGAAGTATATTTTACTCGATAACACTCTAAACCATATGTTAAAGACTCAAGGAAATTAATCTAATTGACTTTAATCATGTTTACATGTCTTCTCTCCAATGAGGTTTGAAGTTGTTCCTTAGCCTTCCTTAAAGAATTGAGCCCCTCTTTTACAGTGGCATCAAGAACTGCTAGGTTATGAATTGATTACAAGATAATAACAATAATGAAATAAACAAGAACGAATAAGAACACCAACTCTTTTATGGAAACCGAAGATGGGAAAAAACCACAAGAAGAGAAGAATTTCACTAATCAATAATCAATGTGTTTACAATATCAAGATCTCAATTGAAATGTAAGCTCTCTAACTCTCAAGATATTGTTGAATGTGTATATAGAGATACATCAATGTGAAATATATATAGGAGCCTCCTTTTGGAGTTCTAGATGAATAAGAAAACATAAAATTTGAAAAAAATGGGGATAAGACCTGTCACGGTAGCACCGAGCTGGTGCCCCAACGCCTAGGACATTTTTCACAACAGGGGCGTTGAAACTCGGTGTTACGACGTTGGGCTCTCTACCCTTTTTCCTGTTATGGGTGCTGCGGCGACGCAATGATGGCGCCGCGATGCTTACTTTCTGTAATTATGCCTCCAAGATATTTTCTTCATTTCAAAGTCATTTTCCAAGCCAAACTCTCAATCATTGATGAAATTTGATCTCTATTAGTTAGGACTCCCAAAATCAAAACTCTTTAGACTTTTTCTATTCAACCAATCACCAAATCACATAAAATTTGGATCAGACCGCAGCAAATCTTCACCTTAAACCAAATACAAATACAATGAATTCAAAAACACATATCCAAATAAACACTACTCCTTCTCATCCAAACAAAACCCAATGGGCTAAATCAATAACAAATACCTACTAAGTTAAAGAAATGCTCAAACTTAGCAATGTGAAGTGGTTTTGTCATCATATTAGCAGGATTATCCTTAGTATAAACCTTACTCTCTACAATATTACACAAGCAATCACATCATGCACAAAATAATACATCACATCAATGTGCTTAGTACTCTCGTGAAAATCTGATCTTTAGTTAAGAAAATAGCACCCTGACTTTCACAATATACTGTAAAAATCTATAAGTCTTCATTGATTTCACCAATCAATCATCTCAACCACATAACCTCCTTACATATCTCTGTAATGACCATGTACTCTACCTCTATTGTAGACTAAGTTACTGTATTCTGTAAAGTAAATTTTCAGCTGATACACAGCCTCCAAGGGTAAACACATACCCTATAAATAATCTCATTTTATCAAGGTCTCCTGCATAATCTGAATCCACATACACAATGACTCCATTCGTATTTCTACCAAAATGCAAAGAAATATTAGAAGAGCCCATCAAGTATCTGAATATCCACTGCACTACTTTCCAATGTTCCTTGCCAGGGTTTTTCCATATATCTACTAACTGCATTGTCTCCATGAGCCAAATCTGGTCTTGTACAAAACCATAGCATACATGAGCAAACCAATTGTACTGGAATAAGGAACTCGAGATATGTAATCAATGTCTTCATCTGACTGATGACACAAGTTAGATGATAATTTAAAGTGGACAGTCAATGGAGTACTAACACCTTATCATTCAACATATTGAACATTTGAAGCACATTCTCAATGTACCCCTTCTAATTAAAATGCAATTGACAACCTTCATATCCCTCAAGATTTCCATAATAAGAATATTTCTTGCTTCACCTAAATCTTTCATGTCAGACTCCTTACTAAATTGAGATTTTACCTTCTCGGTCTCTGCTTTATCCTTGGCTGCTATAAGCATATCATCAATATATGATAACAAATATGTGATCAATCCACCATTTCCCTTTCATAATTACTTCTGATGAAATTATGAGTAGTCATGAATGAATCGAACATTTTATACCACTTCATTGGTGACTGCTTCAGTCCATATAAAGACTTATTCAACAAACATACATAGTCTTCCTTTTTAGAAACTATGAAGCCCTCTGGTTATTGCATGTAAATGCTCTTATTCTCAAGTTCTCCATGTGAGAATGTTGTTTTGACATCCATCTGCTCAAACTCCGAATCATTCTTAGCCACCACTCCAAGTAAAGCACGAATGAAACTATACTTCACAAATGATGAGAAGACATCTATGAAGTCAATACCTAAAATCAGACTCTCTTCTGTTTTCTAAAGACACAACACTCACAAAAATTGATCTTACTGGTCTTTTGCCCATCAAGAAACCCCCTTACTCAACTCCGTCATATCATTCTCACTTATATGCTCGACCACATATACCAAAATTTTGTAATTTCTTCACATGTCAAAGAAGAAATAGAAACTGTTGCATCCCATATTGGTGTGGAACCTACAAAGTGTACAATTACGTAGAGTTTTTATGTCCCTCCATAACAATAAGGCACATAGACTCATCTTCAAAACTACACCTTCACTAGTGTATTTATAACCCTTTCAGTCAAGTGCACTCAAAGATATGATATTCTTCTTCAGTTTTGGAACATGCCTTACATCTATAAGTGTTCTAATAGCTCCATCGAATATTCTGATCTTGACTGTACCAACTTTGACAATTTTCCAAGGCACGTTGTTTTCCATAATCATTGTGCCTCTCGAAATTCATTCATACGTTGTAAACCAGTCCCTGTTGTGACACATATGGAAAGTACATGCAGACTCAAGATCCCATTCCTCACAAGGTTTGGAATTCATGTCAGAAATCACAAGAAACTCTCATTCACTTTGCCCATCTTCCACAACATCGTATCTATTGTATTTACTGGTTGGTTTCCTTTATCGATAGCACTAGCAGCCGTATTTCTGTTTTTCAAAGCATAGCAATCAACTCTAATATGCTCATTCTTCTTACAAAAGTGACATGTTTTCTCTGCATATTTGGATTTCGATTTGTCCCTCATATTTCTACCAACATTCATATCTTGATTTCTCCCACGGACAACCGGACCTTCAACATGACTCCCAAATTCTACAACAAGATACCTCTCGACTTTAGAGAATAGTATCTCTAAAAGTCACATATGATAGTAGTAACGAACACAACAATAGCAAAGTCAAGTCCTCATATTTAACTTTGAATGTCTCTAAATTGGCCACAATTTATTTGAACATAGTTAAGCAATCATATAATGATGCTTTTCGGACATCCGATGAGAATACAATTTCAAGTATAGCTTGTTGGTCAATCTCTTTATCATACAAAGTTACTCAAATTTCAACTACAATGCAGCATCACTTTTCTTCTTTGGAACAACCTGAAGAATTTAATTTGAAAGATGTAGATGAATTTGAGATTGAGTTTTCTGATCCCTACGCTGATTTTCATCCGACATCTAGGTTGAAGGCATCTTATCAAGGCCAAGCAAATCCATCTGCGTGAGAACTGCTCGCATCTTCACTTGCCATAAAGGAAATCTCGTGTTTAAATTCAATAATGGAATATCATATTTCATCAATGCCATGCGGAAAAAATCAACATTGCTCTGATACCACTTGTTGTAAATTGATCGTAAGATAATGACAATAATAACATAAACAAGAACAAATAAGAACACTAAAATTTATGTGGAAACCCAAGACAAGAAAAAACCACAAGAAGAAGAGAGAGATTTCACTATAATTAATAATGAATGTGTTTGTAATATCAAAATCTCAATACCCTTAATTGAAATCTAAGATTGCTAACTCTCAAGATGTTGTTGAATGTGTGTATTCCATACAACAATGTGAAATATATATAATAGCCTCTTTTTGAAGTTCTAGATGAAGAAGAAAATATAAAATCCGAAAAAAAAAAATTGGGATAAAACCCGTCACGGTGGCATCTCAGCGCCACGGGCCCCAGTGCCCGGGACATTCTTCACATTCAGGTCATCGGTGCTGCGGTGCCTCAACCACAGCACCGGACTCTCTGTCCCTCTTCCTGGTATGGGAGATGTGGCGTCGCGGCACCTACTTTCGGTAATTATGCTTCCGAGATATTTTTTTCATCTCAAAGTCATTTTTCAAGTCAAACTCTCAATTCTTGATGAAATTTGATGCCTATTAATTAAGACTCCCATAACCAAAACTCTTTAGACTTCTTCTATTCAACCAAATACCAAATCACATGGATTTTGGATCACACTACAACATGTTGGATCAATGATATGCTGTTTTGCCTTTGGCATGTCGACCAGGATTAATGTTGAGGATATTTCTGCACAAGTCTCTTGATCATTGTTGTTTTCTTTGTTATCCTCCTCCTCTTCGCTAGAAGATTTCACAACACAAAACTCCAATTAGAATTCTTGAACAAGATTATCATAGAATTCAGCCACTTGTATGAACGGGACACAAACTGGAAAATTCTCAAAAGAAAAAAAAAAAACTCATTATTATTATATAGACAATGTAAGACACATGTTTAACAATGTTGTCACAGATTTTATGTGTACAAGCACAAAATTTTCTGTCTGAAGACTGATTTGAATTCTATGAAATGATAATACTTACAGTTCCTCATCTGTCTTTGAATCATTAAAATCTTGATTCGACTTGAGTTCTCTTGACTGATCAGATATGGTACTACTT
This sequence comes from Fraxinus ornus, assembly GCA_903798235.1. NCBI lineage: Eukaryota > Viridiplantae > Streptophyta > Magnoliopsida > Lamiales > Oleaceae > Fraxinus > Fraxinus ornus. The sequence continues at coordinate 80,937 of CAIGRF010246139.1, forward strand.
GGAGAATTTTGCTCGAAATTCTTTGTGACAACGGGGGATTTACGATTTTCAGGTGAGTTGGCTTCACTCGAAGAACTCAAAATCTCTTCGCCTGCGGGAATTTCATGGTTTTGTGAACCATTGTGCTTCAAAATTTCCTTGCTCTTTTCTGATAAAATTGACAGCTCTAATTCGGGTAAAACATTTGATATTTTATTGCATTGAAGCTTTTTCTGTAGAAATTTTAGCTTCTTCACGACTCTGTTTCTTGATTTTGTCTCTACTTTCAACATACTCTCCAGCTCCATCAGCTTGAAAAAGAACAATCAGAAGTTGAAAATTGATTATAAAAATTAAAAATTCAAACAGATGAAGATCATAAATCAATAGAAATGTAGTAAAACCTTGGTTCCTAATTGGTCAGCCTCCTCTTTAGCATTTCTTGAAGCCACTCTTTCTGCAAGCAATCTCCCTCTTAGACACTCCACCGTCCTCACAATATCATCTTCCATAATTATGAAAAATTTATACATTTCACATATACAATGGTAATAGTTAATATATATGTATATAAAAGCAAAAAGTACCTAAAATTATCATCTGCATTGTCTACTCGTGTCACCTTTTTTTGTCTTTGCCCTGTCGATTAAAGAGACTGAAGCATTTCTCTTTAAAGCTGTTTATTAAAGTACTCACGTCAACATTAGAGTAAAGAAATCAAATATGCTTTTGCCAACTTTTGTCTCAGATCACCCTTCAATAATTGTAAAGCAACCAGGAATTTATCAACCAAGAAAAAAGAGTTTTTTTTTTTAAAACATTCTTTTGGAGAAAAACCAGTTTGTGAAAAGAAATTTGAATATTCTCGATTCACCGAGGTTCTTGTATTTACCCTCTGTTTGAGCCACGTTCACATTCTTATGCTCATTTTCAACCACATGTTTTTCAATAAAATAATATTTTTCATCATATTAATAACTTTTCCTTTTTTTCGACCACATATTAACCGTTACATCAGAAAAAAATGCATTCTCTCCTAAATAATGTACATCGAACACACTTCTTTCATTGCTCGGGATAACGAGTTCTTAAAATCTGAAACCATGGTGGGACTCTAGTCCCACCTAAACTTTTAAATTAGTTTTCAACATTTTATTATAGTTGAACTACTAAATATTTATGATGAAAATTATATGAATTTTACTAATTTGTTACCTAAACCTAATAAAACACGTCTCACTTTAAATTTTTTTTCGAGACGATTCCATGTCAGCTAATTTTTTCGCTTTAATTAAGAATGTAGTGCAATTATTCCTTTAACATATGCCAAATCACACAATAATAAACAATATAATTTTTTTTACTAGTATTGTTCGTTTAATTCCCATCTCAGACTTTTTTACTACAGTTTTCTTAACTGAAATTATATTATTTGATACTGCATATGAAATGGTATAAAATAATTAAAACCCATCATACTATTGAATTTTAAGTTGCAGCGTAGTAAGCTTGAAGCAATTGATGAAAATAAAACATGGGTTCCTATTTGGGGATGATTTGTAGAACTTGAAAGGAATGGCATGAGAAATAGTTATGGTTTGGTTTTAAATTAATTAAAATTTAATAATCTTGATTGAGAAAGCAAAGCCAAAAGGAATCGGGAGCCTTAGATTTTTCCATGCATAGATGGACAATACTTGTAATGAATAATTTTTGGTGTACATATTTTTTGGTATATAAGGATGTCTACACCCTCACGTGGGGTGGACCCACTTACATAATTTTTGGTACATAGGTGTATCCACAGCAACGTCTCACCCCATGTGAGGGTGTGAACACTCCTATGTACCAAAAATTGCGTCTCACACAATATGAGGGTGTAGACACTTTTATGCACAAAAAATTATGTACATGTAGCATGTCCTACTTATAATATGGTCAGATGGGGGCATGGAGTAATTATGAGTCCTCATTTCTAGGCCCCACACAAGTCTTCCTCAAATTCTCCGGTCACCAAAAAAAAAAAAAAAAACCACTTCTGTATGGCTCCGAAAGAGGGGGAGAAAATGGGATATGAGAAAGACACCCTAACTTGAATCGATTGTACCATTCCTTCATGTATATCCAACTAAAGTTTTTTGTCGAACAACATTGAAAATCGAACAATGTGTATCATAGAGCTAGAGGGACTAATTAGACAGTTGTTAACCAGGTCTAAAGGCTTAGCTCAATTTGTTGGGAGTTCAATTTAATTTTTAGTTAAATTTGTTAAATTGAATATCCTCCTAAGCCAATCAATAGGAGAGGGAATTAGAGGCTCAAAGACACTCACGCCGATCACTTTAACGACTTATCCCTGATACGCAGGTAAACATGGGTCGCGAAGCATTGGGTTCACAAAAATAGATAGTTTAAACAAATTGATGAGATGGGTTTCAACTAGATATAATGAGAAAGTCCACGGAGATGCGAAACTTCTTTTCGATTTAGAAGTCGATTATCAAAACAAGGCCTTCTTCTTACTCTAAAAATTTCTTAAAATTAGAAAGTAAAATTTTTTAGACACTCTAGCAATGCTATCCGTTTTGGTAATTATTTTGCTTTTTTTGAGAAATATTTATTGATTTTTCTTCATATATTGATTTTATTTCTATGTCGATTGTCAATAAATTCAAATATATTTGTATAATTTAAGGAATATAGTATTGAAATCTATAATTACATGTAATTATTATAAAGTAAGAATAGGGAGTTTTGAAAACAAAACTTATATTCTTAAAAAAGTTAAATGTAATTCATTACAACTTATTTTCAAGCATTAACTATCTCAAATAGAGAGTATCATGCATTCAAAAAGTCTTTTTAAAATTCTTTAAATTTGAGAAATGGTTGTATCGAATGGGCCTATGTTTGAGTCCCCCTATCTACTTACATGGGCCGAATGTGCATGTTGGCTTTAAGTGCTGCAAACTCGCCATAGGGAATGAGCTTTATTTTTTGTTATTTTTTTTTGAATATTATCCCTCCTCTATTAAAAGAGGGAATCCATCGTTTACTGTTCATTTAAAACGTATTTTGTTTTCCCAATTTATCCTCCCCTTCATAAGAAACCCCTCTTCTCCATCTTCTATTAAAAGAGGTATTGCTTGGGGGAAAACAAAAAAGCTGAGAGTGAAAAATTGTAGGCGTCGAAATTCTGTTAAGTTAAGGTAAGTTAAATTGGAAGGACTTTCGGTATGTGTGCCACGTTAAAAAAAATAAAAATTAAATTTTTTTTAAAGGAACCTCAGCGCGGAGGTTGCATTTTGGCATCTAAAGCTTTTTTGATGTAAAATTAACCTCGAATATGGTAAATAATATGGTAAATAATGTCGAATATGGTAAATAATTGGCGAGTTTAAATATGGTAAGTGTAAAATTAAATATTAAAAAAGAATTTTAAATGAAAAAAAAACTATTTTGATATTTTATTACGGTAGAAAAAAATAAGATATTTTATTAAGGTAGAAAAAACTATAGTGGGCCATGTTTAAAAAAAAAAAAAAATTAGGGAACCTCCGCGTGCGGAGGTTCATGCCTCGCGCGCGCGGAGGCACAAATTTTTTTTTTTTTTTT
>CAIGRF010246231.1:1603-20089 GCA_903798235.1 Fraxinus ornus
TATTGATCATTCACAAGCTTCATATGATTCTTGACATACCCGAACGATGTCGTATTAACGACCCTTGGCAGAGCAATATCACCAAAGTATGACCATCCTCATATAAGACACTATGATGACCTCAAGTCAAATGACCAATTTTACTACCGAACGTTAGAGATTAACCACTGACACTCAGATACTTTTCCATGTGGAATCTCCGGCGGGTCTCTAATGTTTTGTTTTATAGCAAAACATTCACGTGTTCATTCAAATGTCCCACACTTTAACTTGTGAGATCATCTACTTACTTCTCAAGTAAAAAATGTCACACATGATGGTTTATCCATAATAACGATATTCATATCTCGTTATTACTTTCAACCACTGATAATTTAAGATTCAGTCATATTGTAATTTGTATCTCACAATCACAACTCATTGTGATTTACAAATTGCAAAGATTTAAATCTACGGACTCTATTATTTAATATAATTCGTTAAAAAAGTAATTTAAATAAATAATAGATCTTGCTAGAAAAATTACATTAAACATATTAAAGTGTTTACAACCTAAATTGATTGGGTTTAGGGCATAAGACTTACAATTGACTCCTAATAAATTATTTTAAAAATAAACCTCAAGTCTCAACATAAACTCTTCAACCTAATTTCTCGATTAAAATATCTTTTTCTACCCAAAACTCTTGACAAAGTGCCTCAAACATTATTCACTTATTCATTCATTATTTTTATCTATTTTAAATTAAAACCATTAATAAATACTTCCCCAAGTATGTTCTTACGCGGCGAAGCGTGAATGTATTTGTAGAATAGTTATTTAAAAATAAAATTAGTAAAAATAACCTTTTTATTTCATTTCTCTCTACTCGTTAATTGGAAAGTTGAGCTAAGAGAGATGATAACTTGGCGCGGGGCTTTGATCCATAAAAGATAAAGGATTAAAAGGTCGAACCATTCTCATTCTATGTTTTTTTAAATAGATTTTAATTATATGCAAAATCTAATTCCAATCTATTTTCTAATTTTCTGAACGAGTGTCTTGTCCAATCCTATTGTGTTAACATTATTTGAACAACATTCTTTACCAATTCAAGGTAGAAAACGACACAAATTTATTTATCTAGATTTCGCCTTTCGACAAACATATCTAATTTAGATCCTACATATTATTTGTTGGGCTGTGATCCAAGATAGTACTCAAGATTGAAAAGTTGACACATATATAGTAAGATAGAGCTCAAAGCCTATTGGTGATCGAGACTAGTATATTGAACCAATGGCTAAGGTAATTTGTCAACTTTTAGGTCACATCTGCTCAAGCCATTCCTCAGAAAAATGGCCTTATTACGTTGTATTGAAGCAAGAAAATGTCTTGTTACATCACGCCTACAAGTAGGAAAATGATAGAAAAATATTGCACTAGAATCACAAAATCCAAATTGGGCTATGCACATTTGAAGATTGGATTTTAAGAAAAATATGTTAAGAGAGAGAGAGAGAAGCAAATGAAATTTATGCGATATCCGGAGTTGTAATTATGTCGTCCATGGACCAAGATGGAAAGATTTAACCTAAGAAAAACTCAAAAAGCATAAAGACGACAAGATACCAATTAACAGGGTATTTATAAAAGTGTACAAAACAATCGTAACTTTCAAACCCTAATTACTCATCTCGTTCTCATTTTTTCTGTTTCTTTATTTCAACCACACATTCCGCCAATAAAATAATACTACACACAAATTTAAAACTTTCATAATTTTTTCACCACATATTCTCCCATCACTTATACCATCGACCCAATAATATCAAAATCAGTAGCCACACCACCTCGGCTAGCTATTAGCTAACATCGAATGGTTTTCGATGTCTTGTTTGGTAAACAAGATGTTTATCTAATGCCAATTTATTCTTATTATTTTGACGTGGAACAAAAGAAGGAGGAACGATATTTCCAAGGAGGGACAATACAAAAACCACCAAATAACAACTCGTGACACTCAAAAGCTAAAGACTAAAAAGGCAATGAAATTATGAACAAGACATGGATAGCAATGAAAAGTCACATAAATTGGAATTATTTGTACTTGAAGCATCAAATGTACCACAAAGTGTTACAAAAAACAAAAGAAACCAATGAAGAATTCATTGTATGCCCTCCCAATATTTGTACTAATTCCTGTTTGGAAGACAACGTTCCACAATTTGACCCCATTGATTCACATGAAAAACATCTGCCTTTGTCAAAATCATGCACTAAAGGAATACTATGTATAATCCATGGTTTAATAAAAAATAAGTTCGTGTTTTGCACGTAGTATTGGATAAGATCGAACATTATAGATCAGTTGAGTTTCCAAAGAAAACGCTGTTTTCCTAAAAAATTTAAGTGATGGGTAGAAAGCTAGACATCATAGAAAATGTATTTCCCTGCCGTGCATATGAAATAACAAAAATAATTCAAGACTTGTTTTTTTAGTTGTGACTAGTAATTTTTGTGACGCTCAACGTGTTAAATGGGGCGAGTTGAGCTACCCGGCTAGCTTGGCTCTCGTCCATGGCGCAAGTTGCTGACAAGCTTGCTGGCAGAAGTGATTGCTGTGCGTACGAGTAGGCGAGCAACTCACCCCACTTGGTACCCCTAACTCAACTCTACAACAGTTGCTAGTCATCGCGGAAAGTCTTCTTCTTGTGAAAAAAACAAATTCCATTAAACAAGAAGAAATGATACTGTAGATTAGTGGGTCGGGGGCAATTGTAACCTTGATATCACTAAAGACAAAATATTAAATCACAATTTGGATTTCTGAAGATATTGTCATCATAAACACTAGACATGAAGGGTAAGGGCCAAGTGCATGTTGCTGTCTATATATAGTAACTTTAAATCAATGATTGTGTTGCTCCGGCCGACGTGTAATTTCAGATTAATTAGCCTAATTAACGGGGTTAAGCAATTTACTAGGTTAAAGACTCTAACACGGAGAAGGATTCAATGAATTTGAAAGAATTAAACGCGAAGTCACATGAAATAGAAAGTTTATATGACTGTAGAGTCGCATTAAGAAAATGGTAATAGCCGAGCTGATCGTTATGTCCACAAAAAGTACAATTCTCAAGCTTCTCACATACGGTCGATGCCTACGAACCTTTATATAGTAGGAATATAGAGCGGCCGGATAAAGTTAATTTGCAATTAAATCCCAAAGGGATTTGAAATCTAGCATTAGGTATTCTTTCATATCTAATGGTAGGACGCTTTACCCATCAGTGTACCCCTACTACTTTTGATAGTGTCTGTCACAGTCCATTGTCAAAAAAATTTGTGTTCTTACTTCCTTTCGATTGTATTTATTCATGATTCACTCTTTATATCTACATATAAAATATTTGCTTTCAATTTGTCTCCACCGGAAAAGATCATTACGATAATGAGTTCCTCCCCGACCCAAAAATGTTCCATGCATATCGATGATCAGAGCCGACTCAATTTCTAAATCGGTCATACGATTTCATACTCTATATTCAGATAAAACTTCCAATTTTGGAATTTTTTTTGTTCCTCTTAGCATCGTGAACTTGTTAAGATGGAAGATAACTCTATTAATATTACGTCATCAAGAGACGCGTACCCTCAACCATCACCGATGAAATTATTCGGTTTTCCGGTCACCGGACCGACGACATTAGAGCAGATTGATGCAGAAAATAGACGATTTGAATGTCAACATTGCAGCAGAAAATTTTCTAATTCTCAAGCATTAGGTGGCCATCAGAATGCACACAAAAAGGAAAGGCAAAGAGCAAAAAGGGTTTATAACAATATGAGTGATCATAGAAGATTTGGAACAAATGCTGCAATAATCTATCCACATGCAGCTCGATCGAGGCCAGTGGTGGCACCGCCCTCTATTGGCGGCTATGGTGCAAGATTTCGTCCGCTGCATGTATTGTCAGGTGTACCTCTGAGATATCCCGGTGGACTTCAGGTTGCGCCGCCACGACTGGTGGCGCTTGTCGGCCGAGATAATATGGGGCCCTCGGAATTAACAAGCTTACCCGCCGAGATCAATGATGGAGTGGACGTCGATCTCCATCTATAAGTTGCTTATCTGTGAATCGGTTGTAAATAGCATTTACGACGGCGTTTCTACCTTTTATGACGGCAATTTGCTAAATATTGTTATTTCTTGTAGTGCGAGTTGTTTTTTATTATGGACCTTTTTATGTATCTTCGCATCTTTAGCCAAATCATTTTTATTTTTTTTCGGTCTGTTGACATAGGAATCCGCAACCGTTACCCGTGAGTTTGTATTGAGTAAATTTCGCTCTATGTGCAGTAACCCCGCAAACCACACAAGAAATGTAACCGCACTAGGTAAGTCCGGTGCGACGAGCTTAACTGAGGAAGTGTTGGCAGGGAATTCGAACTCGTCCGCATTCACTTGATCCACCAACTCGACCACCCTCGAAGGGGTATCTTTAGCCAAATCTTAATTCAACAGTTGAGTGATATCATTTTAGTTTCTATTAATTGACTAAATTTTAACTTAATTTCATATTTCACCACTCTATTGTACAACACCTCCAAATTCGACAAAGATTTATTAGTTACAGTGATGTTGTAACGAATCTTCCACATAGTCGCTCTATTAGCATGTCACCCCATAAACGTGCTACAAAGTATCGTAATTTAATAATTTTAATTTAAAGACATTATCATAAACGTGTTACAAAATTAAATATTGTAATTTAATAATTTTAATCCAAACATATTACCATAAATCTGGTTTTACCATTTTCATTTTTTGGGTGCCATGTGCAATTACGTGGATAGTCAGTTATAGAAGGATTACCATCTAAGCAATTTCCACTAGTTTGAGGATGATAGTGAAGAAATGTAATAGAATGGTGAAATTTAAAACTAAATTAAAGTTTATTGATAAAATAAATTAAATTAAAGTTTAATAAATAATTGAAATTTTATTCAAACTTCGGGGATTGGGATAAAAATTACCGTATAAAAAATGAAAACGACATCCACATATAGAGATGTGTTTAAAAATATTAAATAAATAAATTTGGCTTGTCTTACATTTAACAATATTATAATTTTAGCCAAACATGTAATTACTCAATTCTTCGCCCCTTTACCATCTCTAGTAGTTGAATATATGGTTGATAATTTCCGTTTTAGTTCAAATTATAACGAGAATATAATTTTAGCCAAACATGCTATGTATTTTTTTTTCTTTTCTTTTCCAAGTTTTGCTTTCTTTAGTTTTATTTATCCAAATATGTTTTTATTAACAAAACTTAACCTTTTGACATTACAATAACACAGAGTTAGTGATGGCAAAAAAAAGCCCGCCCTGCCCCGTCTCGGGCCTTGGGGCAGGCATCTCTGAAGAATTAAAAAAAATTAACTACAAATTACAGAAACACAATTTTTTTTTTTTTATTCCAATGCTTGCTTTAGATATTGATGTAGTAAGTTTGAGCATTATTTGCTTTGAATTTTAAAATTTTGAATTTGTATTTTAACTGAAAATTTTTGAAAGAAAAAAAAGGGGTAGGAAACGGGAAAGGCCCACGCCACGCCTCGTCCCACCCCACCCCGTCTAAGGCAGGGTGGGGTGAGGGCCCGCCCCGCCCCGCACCATCTCTACACAGAGCACATCCGTTGAAGGTCGTAGTTGCTACAAATTTAAAAACTCAAGGACTCAATTAGTATATATTGAGAATTAGAACCCTACTGACTATATTTCACATAAATTTAGGAAAATGTATGGTTAAAAATTAAGGAAAAAAATTGAATTTATATGCAAAATATTTTATGGTATAAATGGTTAATTAAAAATGAATATGTAGAAAAAAAAAAGAGTTTGAAAAATATAACTGTGAAACGAGACTTAAGGCCGTTTCATATACGGTGAAACGGTCAACCTATTCTCAACATCCATACGGGGCCCATTACCCACCCCGGCCCACCGCTAACCCCACCACGACATTTGGAATTTGAATTCTTATCATCCCCAATTAGCCGTTATAACCATTTTTAACCTTTTCTGTATGGTTCCATTTAATTTGCCCTTCCTTAATTTCTAAAACCCAATTTATTTTTCTCTGCTCCTCATTTATTTCTTGAACTATGCGACCACTTAACACTCTACAAGACAGCTTTCACCCAGAAACCTTCCATTCTCACTCTCTTCTCTCGAAAATTAAGTCATTTTCTCTCTCTATATACACACATACGTATCTTGAATATAACAACTTTCGGTACAGAGTTTTGAAGATCTTGATTTCAAACTGTTCATGTAAGCTTTCTTGATATTAAAGGAAGGGTTTTTTGTTTTCTTGGGGTTTTAATGATCTCTGTTAAGAAAAATAATTTCATTTTAATTGTGTTTGTATTTCGGTTTTTTGAGGTGATTTACTGTAAATCACTGACCCTTTAGGTTGTTTTATTTGGTTCTTGGAATAATGTAGAGTGTGGATTAGCTTGATTTGTATGTTTAATGTGATTTTTTATTTTTGACGAAGTGCCGAATAACAGAGATTTGAAAAGCTTGCCTTGATATTTCACACATTAATATGATTTTCTTGATTAGAATGTTAATTAGTCGATTTTGAAATCTTAGGTGCATGTTTTGATACCCAACATTTGACTCTATAATGGAATCCAAGATTTTAGGGTTTTTTTTTCCTTCCTACTTCCTGGTGCTATCGAATCCTCTCTACAAAACACGTCATTGATGTTTTAGATAACTATTAACTCGTACTTTGATTGATCGAAATGTGGATGGAAGTTTAGAGATATAAACTTTTGAATCATATTGATGTTTCATATTAATGTTGCAAAGTCAATGATTTAAATCTATGCTTCTGTACGGAAAACTCAGACGGCCTCTTTGTATTTTATTGAATTTCAGATGGATATTTGGTGTAGAAGCATTGCTCATCTTGGCGGTCACTTCTGTGGTGGTTTGTGAAAATAGAATTGGCACAACGTAATCTGTATCTGGATATGGGGATGGAGAAACAAGGTTCCAGAACTGGAACTGGCTTCTTCCAGATGTTTGATTGGAATGCAAAATCTCGAAAGAAACTGTTTTCTAGCAAGTCTGATTTACCAGGTACGATTTGGAAAATTAGTGATATGGATTGCTTCCAATCATAAAATTACTATGTGTGATTTAGTAGTAATGGTTTTTATGTGTTATGGTTTGATAAATGTTGTTTTCTTTGTCATTTTATAGAGCAGTCGAAACAGAAAAAGATATGTGACAGAAGTCTGCCAATGACGCAGCTTCATGTGGTGAGAACATAACCGCATTATCTATTGCAGGTTTATTGAGTTATTACGATTTGATTTCCATTAATTTTGATTTAAATTCACACACTGCTTCTATATATATCTAGTTCGACGAGGATGAAATGATAGCGGGATCAAGTATTAGAGGTAGTGATTATAGCCGTGCTTCATCCGTTACTGATGAAGATTTTTGTGGAACTAAGGCTCCTGGGGTTGTAGCAAGGCTTATGGGATTGGATTCCATGCCAACATCCAATTTTTCCGAGACCTACTCTTCTCCATTTCATGACTCTCAGTCTCTCCGTGATACTCATTACCATGTGAAAAATCTTGAATGTTCTCAAGATAGTCAAATTGTGCAGTCGGGCAGACACAAGGAGCTGGCTTCTGTTAGGAATTTAACGGCGCAAAACCAGAAGCCAATAAACAGACCAGTGGAGAAGTTTCAAACTGAAATATTGCCTCCTAAGTCGGCTAAGTCCATCCCAATCACCCATCACAAACTTTTATCTCCGATTAAAAGTGCCAATTTGATCCCGCCTAAGGATGCTGCTTACATTATGGAAGCAGCTGCAAGAATTATTGACCCAGGATGTCAAGCTAGCAGAAAAGCAAAATTGCCTCAGGTGGGGTCTTCATCTGCTCCCTTACGAGTAAAGAATTTGAAAGAGAAGGTTCAATCGTCTCAGAGTTCATTAAAATCGTCTGAGGCTTCTCAAAAGCCAGGTGAAACTGATTTTGCTAAGTATTTTAAGGCACAATCTATGGATGCAACATCAATCGATGTCTTTATAAGTTCTGAAGAATGTTTGACTGACATTAAAAATAAAGGAAAATCCATATCACTTGCACTACAAGCAAAGGCCAATGTTCAGAAACGAGAAGGCTTAAATTCGGGCAGCAGCAGAAGTTTGGTTCATAGAGAACATAGTGTGTTCAATTCGAACCAGTCGTTCAAAAGCCAACAAAATACGCAGAAAATTACACATAAGAAACCGTCTACACGTAGTGGTTCGAGTGTGCTGCGACAAAACAATCAGAAACAGAATTGTGTAAATGCTGAAAGAGGAAAATTACACTCAAAATCCTTTGCTTCCAACTTACAAGATGGGAAAGCGCTTGGTGGAGATTCCATTTCAGCAAGGCACAGGAACTGTAGTAAAACCTCTAGGAACTCTAAGTTTGGAACCAGGAGATCCGGTTCGGATACAAGAGATGATAAAAGGGAAGTATCATGTTCTAGTTCAGAAAGAGTCTCTCGTAAGAAACGATCCGTAGATGGGAATTATCAATATGAGAAAAACCAGGCAGCTAATAACACACTGATGGATAAAAATCAGAAACTAATTCAGTCCAATGCTTTAATGGATCAGCAAAATAGATGGGATCAAGATACCAAAATTAATGGAACCGATGTTGTTTCTTTTACGTTCACTACTCCTATGAAAGGGCCTGGCTGTGAGAGGACCAGAGAGACTCGGGAACAATGTAATGACTTTTCTGAGAATTATCGAACTAAACGGATGCTGTTGAGCTCGGATGGTATGAATAATTTGTCTTTCCCTGGAAATAATGTGAATGGAGGTGACACATTGAGCACTCTCTTGGAGCAAAAGTTCAAAGAATTGACTTGTGGAGTAGAGTTTTCTGAACACAAAGTAGCGTCAGCGAGTAGTTCTGCATCAATTTTTCAAGACCCGATACCTGGTCTGAATTCCTTAAGAACCTCTAAAGTTTTACATGACAACAGGACCAAAGATGGGATTCACATGGATGGTGTGATTGGCCTAGGTGGGTCGAGATTTTCTTCAATGAATGAATGTGGCAACAGAACTGAAACCAAAATGTTGCTGGATTGCCGGCTCCCAAGTCCAGTTTCAGTTCTTGATCATTGTTCCTTCACTGAAAGTTTCACTTCTTCGGACACTGCAGAAAGTAGTACAGTAGGTAAGATCTTAAACTTTTTCAAGTTTCTTCTTTTGCCTAATGTGATTAACGAAACAAAAAGTAACTCATAAAATTGCTTTCTTACCCTATTCTTTTTTTCCATTTGGATTTTTTATGTTCCTAAAGTTGAATCTATAACTGAATGTTTATTATCAATTCCAGGTGGCAAGCAGTATACATCTTTTCAAGCTCAAGAAGTCTTTGGTATGTATTCTTTGAAGGAGTTACAATCACTTGAAGGTGATGCTGAGTTATCAGACTCGGCTTCTTCGATTTCTGCTGGAACTCGGGCAAAAAAACAGGTGACTGCTACTTCATTTGCCATTGATTCTGGGAATTCAACAGGATGGGAACTAGAATATGTGAAGGAAATACTATGCAACATAGAGCTGATGTTTAAGGATTATGCGTTGGGAAGGTCTCATGAGGTCATAAACCCTCATTATTTCAATCATTTAGAGAGTCGAAAATCGTGTTTCAACGGTCATGGACTTGAAGCAAAAATAAGCAGAAAGGCTTGGTTTGATTGTGTGACCAAATGCTTGGACTCGAGATGCAGACGCTATGTAAGCGGGGGAAGTAAAATATGGACAGAAGGTCTCTCAGTTGTTAGAAGAAAGGATAGGTTAGCTGAAGAAGTGTATAATGAAATTTCGAGTTGGAGTTGCATGAAAGACTCTATGGTAGATGAACTTGTTGATAAGGACATGAGTAGCAAACACAAAAGATGGCTCGAATTTGATATCGAAGCATTTGAACTAGGAATTTTGATCGAGGATCGGATTCTTACTTCATTATTAGATGAATTGGTTGATGACATTTTGATATTGTAAGGGCTATCAGCAAAATTTTACTTCACCATTGCAACTTACCTCTATCTTTTCTTGTGGAAATTCTTATGGTTGGTGGATTATATAGCACTCTACAGTATTAAGGAAGAAAAAGAAGCTAAAAGTCTTATATATTATACCGTTTAGTTTTGTGGACCACCAAACGAGTCATTAATTATTTTGGACTATTCTCCCATACTGGTTTTTAGCTTCTTTTAGATGTGATTCCTGACATGGTATTTTTGTATCATAAGCGGTATATTTCAATAATAGAGAACATTCTGGATTCTGAAATTTTTTTGGGCACTCTTTTCTCATATTTACTTAACATAATATGCTAAAACCTGCTTTATTGTGAGAATATCTTCAAGATAATTTGCTTGTTTTTCAATGAAAATTATGAAGTTACTGATATTTTGGTCATGATTTTATTGACTGCTTTTGGCTAACCTTTAATATATTTGAATAGTCTACTTTTATCTAAATTTTAAATTTAAAAGTTACATATTTAGAGCTTGTCTGAAGCAACTTTTCAAGGGAGAAAAATCAATTTTTGGACTGTTGCAAGCCAAAATTATCCATCTTTGTTGACTTTTGATCACACATTGGGTCCCACCTGAGTCCTGACATTTAAACGGTCAAAAAAGTGCTAATAATTGAGGAGAAAAAATTCCACCAGACAAAGGCTTAGAAAGTAACTAATTTATTTCCATAAATCAAACATCTATTTATTCTATAACTTACTTATTTACTTATATATAAAATTTCTAAGGTTTTATTTGATAAATATTTGGAAATAAGAAATTCATAGCGATGATATATGAATACGCGGTACAAACTTTAAAGCACTAAAAAGGTGAAAATACAAGACCTAACTTCCAAGAAACAAACATAATAGCAGCGAAAAATCAATTGGTTGAGACAACAAAATATTCCACAAAGACCATGACATATAATAGGTTGGTGTACCTAAGAAAATTGATGGTTTAAGTTTCAGTTGAACGGTTTTAACTGCAGTTTTGTTTTGTATTTTTTTTCCCCAATACCATATTAGCAGAAAAAAAAAAAAAGCGTAACCAGATTTTTAACTTATATATAAATTACCAATAGCAACATAAGTACGAAAAAGAATACACAATAATTTGATCTCATAGACAACAACCAAAGCAAGGTTAAAACAATGCGCGCCACGCCATAAACAACAGCAGAAGCCCGTATATGACAGGTTTAGAGGTTGTATGTGCACTATCTTCTTCAGCTTCAAGGTGCTCAGCCACATTGAAGTCACCTAAAGAAAACAACTTATTACAACAATCCATAACGTACAGAAAAAACAATGTTGTATAGAGGATTACCTCGTTCAGGACCATAGCTACATCCTGTTTTAATAGTTTTCCGAACTGCTTTTATTGTAGCCTTGTTGTAGAATACAAAGTGTTTCACGACGCCCTCTATGCAGTCTAGCACGTGGTGCGTCTCAGTTAGGCAAGGTCCTTTGCAATACTGCTCCGTGTATTCGGGTGGAACTTTGATTTCTCCACTTTGGCTTAATCTATAAGCTTCGTCGCACTGACTGTAAATCTGCATATATATTTAGATCAAAGAGGAGATGATATGGAATGGACTTATCAAACTGTTGGTGAGGATATGTTATACGAGATCGATGCAGGGAAGTGTGTATGAAAATGAAAAAACGCGAAAAAACAAATGTTATTCAACACCACGGATGTCAAGCACGAGTCAGATGACAAATGTATAACATTAAATGATAGATTCATTTAAATGTAATGTTACATAATCCACGTAATTGAATTTATCAAGTGTGTCCACATAAACTGGTGCTAGATAGCATTATTCTTTATTTTTTGATGATTCACTCGTAAAACTTGGAAAATAGGCATCACAAACACTTTTATTTACACAAGATACTAAGAATTTGGACATCGTTCATTTATAAAGATGCAGAGAATTTCATTAGAAATTTAGAAGACTCAAATTTTATAAAGTGAGACCCCATAAGAAAACTCAAAATTATCGTAATAAAAATCATAATATAAGAGAAAAATCTCTAAACGTCCATAAGAATACGCAAATCACAAGTAACCAAAAACAATATCTAATTTTCATTTGTGGCCTTCACAAGTGGTCCAGTCATAACTCGTAAGTCCTTCGGAAGGGGGAGTGAGGTTGAAGGCAATTATTACTTACATACTTATCATGGAAACAGTCAAGGGCTTTGTCGACAACGTTAGCCGGATTGGTGTTTATTGTCCCGCCTTCAGGAAAATATTGATCACCTTCTCCTTCTCCTTCTCCTTCTCCTTCTCCTCCTCCTCCTCCTCCTCCTGCTCCTCCTGCTCCTACTCCTCCTCCTGCTCCTCCTGCTCCTGCTCCTACTCCTCCTCCTCCTCCTCCTACTCCTCCTACTCCTCCTGCTCCTCCTCCTCCTCCTCCTCCTACTCCTCCTGCTCCTACTCCTCCTCCTGCTCCCACTCCTCCTGCTCCTGCTCCTACTCCTCCTTCTCCTTCTCCTTCTCCTTCTCCTTCTCCTTCTCCTTCATCTTCTGCTTCAGGCACATATTCATTTGCAATTACGCCAGCAGCACCTAAATGAGGGTGATCTTCGTATGCTTTCCCCGTCAGATCTTCATATGCATTCACTGTCAAAGGTAGCAATAGAAACATCAACACAAATGAATAAAAAAGTTCTTCCAGCAAAAACAATCAATAGCATATTTAGTAAGGACGATTAGATAGTAGTAGCACTGCTGAAAAAGTATTCGTACTGAACATGCACCAACAGTTGTCGAATGCATACCTGATTCCCACAATAAAACAAAGATGAACACCAAAACTGTAGCCAAAAACCAATGCTTTGAGGTTACTGAGAATGCCATTAGGCTCATTAGATTAATCAGACAAGAGACAGATTTGGGCTGCACACATGTGCATCTATATATACAAATACAGATGTCCCTTTAACAGACGAGTAGTAATTTTCTAGAATCAACAACATTCTCAAAAGTAGAACTAAAGCTAATAAATTAGAATGACATAATGTTCAAGTAATTACAATCTTATAGAAGAAGATAGTCTTAATCAACAACTATAGGTAAATTATGGTTAAAATTGGATAAAAATAGAGGTGACTATAAGAAAGAACAGTTGGACAAATCTCACCAACTTATGCAGACTGTCTGCATCATTGCATGGAGAGCTAGAAATCAAACCTATTCTCACAAACCTTCCAGGACAAGTAATGTTTAGCTAGCCTTATTTCTCATCAACAAGCAACTTCTTGGAGACAGCAATGAGTGACATGTTAAATAAAAACGAGCATTGTCGGCATCCACTGGCATGTTTTCTATGGAGTATTGGTTTGTACTGTGCAATATTGGATTATACAGTCAAGCCCTGCTGTGTCCAACACTGCATACTAAACCTGTCGTAAGGTAGGCCTTGATTCACACCCCGCGACACAATTCAAACCCTAAACACAAGTTACCCGTACATGTTAATACCATGGTCTGTGCAACACTAAGATTAGAGAAATAAACAGTGAAAAAAAATGTTTATTTGTGGATGAAAGCTTTTACTTTAGCACCGAATTATTTCCAATTTCGTCCCAGTCTGTTCAACAGATGTCGTTAAAAACTTTTATATTCAGGAATTTTTTTTACCATAATTCAATATCAGGGAGTCGAAGTTCTATAATACTTTAAAAGAACTTATTTAGTTCTTCCGGTCCAAAAATAGTTTACACAACCTACAACTAGACAAACATTCAAGGTAAATTACATCGGAAACAATCCACTTAATTTCATTTTCTAAATCTTATCAAGGTTAAAGAAACAATTAACTAACGTTTCACGATTCATCCCCAGAGTGGTGTCACAGTGGACAATCTAACCCCAAATATGACACAAATTTTTTATCGACTCAACTGAAAATTGAAGCCATTATCCGCACCCATCCTCCACGATTGAATTCCAGAATGCTGACTGATAGTATTGCATCTGAACAAATGCTCGCTCCACTATTTGCATTACGCCATCTAAGCTAGACTCGAGTCTCATTCTTGAGTAGGATTCTCGACTGCTCCTTTTCACAAATTCAAGTCTCTCCATAAGAATGACTGCCCTCACCAACCATGTACAGAGAGTGACCTTTCCTTCACAACTTCCCGTCCAATTCAGAAAGCTGTCAAATACAGCATAAATGTCTAACATAACCAATTACTTTAAAATGTCTTTGACTAGACTCACAAATCCAGGATCTGTTCATTTTTTTTAACTCAGGAAAACAAGAATTTCAACATTATATACTTTAAAATTTAAATAAAACAAAACATTATAAGTTCCTTGCTTCGGATTATATATTAAACCACTGTAATTTCGAGATAAATATACAATTCATGATCTACTTATATGAAACAAATCCATCAGTATTTCCCATAAATAAGAATTCTTTTAGCAATGGAGGATGATAATATGAACATATGCAAACTTATTTTTGTGCATATGAGATTAATAAGCATCTTGAAAACAGCATAACTGCAAGTTCATCATTCTAAAAAACATTGTAAAGTACTAATCATTATATGAATCAGAAATAATTATCACAAACTTTTATTTTGATGAAGAATTCATGAAAAGCCCCCTGAAATAATGCTCAAAGTTGATAATTCAGTAACCCATTAAGTTCCACTATATCCTTAACTAACATATCGTCCATAATGAGAGTGGGAAAATCTAGGAATAATTGACAAGTTTTGAATAAATATTTCAAAAGGTAAAGAAACATCAAACATCAACTATGATCTACAAACAACTTACAATACTAGTAACAGTTAGAGTATTGCATCAACAACTTTACACAAGTGAGTAGTGACCACCAATTAACACAGGAAATTGCAAGCAAGAATTTAAGACAGACCACTACTTGTCAAGTTGCACATTGCAAACCTACAATTTTCAACAGCATAGGACATAAATCGCAGCCATGTAATTGGTATCTGTATTTGCATTCAAAGCCGATAGCTTCACAAAGCAATCCAAACTTGTGAACCTGTCTGATCAATAAATATCCACCACAGTAGCACACTCCTAAATACTAAACAGGAATGGGTTTCAATGTTATTCCCTTATCTTTGTATTTTAACCATATACTTTGGGCTTCTTTAACTCCATCTGACTTAATCAATGCATCAACATATGAGTTACATAAATAAGCATCAGGGATGCACCCATTTGCTTCCATTGAGAGGAACAATTCCTTAGCTTCATGATATCTTCCAGATCCGCAAAAAGCTTTGATAAAAGCAATGTAAGTAAAATTATCAGGATGCAAATCCAGTGACAACATGCTTGTAACTGTAAGAAGCCATAGTGCCTTCTCAACTTTATTCATTCTACAAAAACTTTGAATTAGAGCATTAAAGGAGTAAATATTGGGTTGTATTCCATCATCTTGCATCTTTCTCAATAGTTTCATTGCTTTAGAAACATCCCCAGCAATGCACAGTGAGCACATTAAAACATTGTATGTAATAGCATTTGGAGGGACTCCCCACTATCATTTCTGAGAAACAATCAAAACCATCAATAATCTGGTTTACTTGGCAAAGGCCATCGATTATTGAGTTAAAAGTGAAAATATCAGGTTTAAACCCACGTCAAAGAGCATCAGCAGCAACTCTTGTGCCTTGACTACATATCCAATCTTTCAATACCCCACAATAAGGGTACTATAAAGTAACAAGATTTGGGGAGTATATCTCTTTGGCACATCCTTGTCAAAGTTTCTGATGCTTTGTCCATCATTTTGGCCTTGCAGAGACAATCAATCACCATGTTATATGAGCATACATTTACAACAAGTCCATCCTGGAGAACGAGACTTGAATACTTATTTCCAGGACCTTCTCTTCCTGACTTGTACAGAGCCTCAACAAGGGCAAGACTAGCATTGAAATCCATCTTCATACCTTGCTTAAGAAAATAATCAAATATCTGACAAGTTTCATCAAGATTCAATCCCTTAATAAAATAGGTAATTGCAATGTTAAATATTGAACTATCAGGATTATAACCTTGTTTTGCAGCCTTTTTAAAAAATACAGCTGCATCTCTTGGCATAGAATTATTACAAAGGCAAAAAAGTACAGTATCATAAACCACTTTAGGCAAATCGGGCTCCATATCCACCCATCTCGATAACAAGTTAAGTGCTTTGTGAGCAGGCACAGAACGGAATTCCACATTCACAAGAATTCTATATGTCGCATCATTCGGTTTAACATTCCTTTTCTTCATTCTATCAAGAAGCCCAAATGCCTCGTCTACTCTTTTGGCATTGCAATACCCATCTATTAAGATAGTATAAGTAAAAACATTGGGTGAGTATTTTAACCCTCCATTTGTTTCACTAAGCAAAGAGCCTCATCTACCACACCAATCTTACAGACTCCATGGATGAGGATGTTATATCTAAACCTATCGGGAACACAAACATCCACCTCCATTTGCTGAAACTTCAGGTAAGCCAAGTCGAGCGAATTGGACTTCACTAATGCATCAATCAACGCATTATACAATCTAGTACTAGGAGCAAGGCCCAGATAAGAAATCCGCACATAAACCTCGATACAATGCTTTGCCAAACCCAACCTCCCCCAACAACCAAGCAGAACACAGAGCAAATCCTGAATAACTTTATACCCAGAGTTCCTAATGTCCTCTATCAATTCAGCAGACAATAAAACCGGGCCTTTCCTATAAAGGGCATTGCCTAAAGCACCATGAATCAGATGATTGTTCATGAATTGGGGGCAGGTATTCGAATCCCAAATATAAAATCTCAAAAGGTGTAATGGTTTTCTTGATTTTGCAAACTACTAAGTATAATCCGAGAATTCAAATCGGTTCCTTTGTCCTTAAATTCATGGATTAGCAGCAAAAATCGATCTTTTCTTGATAGAACTTCAGCAAAGTATTGATGATCAAAGGACATTCCATCAAATTTGTGCTTATTACTGGAAATGTGAGTTCGTGAAACTGAAATTGATTTAAAGTTTGAGTCTTTGAATTGAGGTTTAACTGTATCAAATTTGTAGATATTACTGGGTTTTTGACCAAGATTGATCGAAGAGCTGAAATTTGAGGGTTTCGAATTTTGAGATTGTTTCTGTTTGTGAATTTGAAGGTTTAGAAGTGCAGGTGCCGCCCTAGATGCCAAAGAGCCTGGTGGGAGGCTAACAATGCGATTAAAATTGAATATATAATCGTTATTGGGTCTCATTCATCTAATAAAAGTCAATAATAACGATTTAATCCGATTTTAATCTCTACCAAACGGGCTCGAAAACTTTCTCAGGGTAAACACGGTTTGATTTAGACGATTTGTTCAAGTCAAATCATTTCATGGGATTTGAAATTTTTTTGAGAAGTGGTACAAGTACATAATATTACATACAATGATGTCCATAATTATACGTGGCACTTGATCTAACCTTTAATTCAAATTTCACGCTTTAACATCAACAACAAGATTTTGTCCACATCACATTATGGACATCATTATGTACCCAAATTATGTATACAGAGAATTTTCCAATTTTTTCAAACCAAATCAAACAATTTTATTTTACAAACCGAACCAAATCAAACCAAAACCATTATTTGCGCTTTGATTCGGTTTTAATCAACGATTTACCTATTGACATTATAGTTATATGTTTAAAACAAGTTAGCATATACATTTAAACAAAAATTAATTATGTTAAATGTTAAATTACATTCATATTTGCTTAAAATTCGATATATAAACAAGAAGACAAAAATAATATCAAATTAGCATTTATCAACAAGCACTCTAAATTTTACAAGCAATAATATCATAATAAGTACAAGAGTACTAACTTCTCATTTGATAAAAACTGGATCAATATCCCATATTTTAACACATGATTAGATCTCTGTAAGATATGCAAATATCAAAATATTTATTAGTCATTATTAATGATATTAACAAGCAACTTAGAAACAATATATATAAAATATCAAAATTGATAATAGAAAATAAATGTCACCTTCCAAGACTTTCTCAAAGTCATCTAATGTTTCTACCTCATCCAAATATTAACGAAGCACTATAGGTTCATTGCTGCTATGCAACCAATTCTTCGTGCATATTAAGGCATCAACCACTTTCCACTCAATGAACTTCTAAAGGAGTCAAGAATTCGACCACTCGTGGAAAATGCCGACTCTGAAGCAACCGTAGATATTTGAATTGCTAATACATCTTTGTCAATTTTAGAGACAATTTTGTACTTGTGCGCATTCAATTTCCACCAAACTAATATGTCAAACTTGGGACCGTTCAAAT
>CAIGRF010246231.1:27373-41654 GCA_903798235.1 Fraxinus ornus
AAAAAAAAAAAAAAAGAATATTTTACTTACCTTTGAGATTAGAGGTTTCTTTTTTGGCATTATGCCTGCATATTTCTTATCAATTGAAGCAACCTGTCGTAGAAAATTCAAACAAGATATTCAAATGGTTAAATTAAATAATAATTTTGAGAAAAAAAAAGTGTGTTTAAAAACCTTAATTCTCTCCCAAAGTAAGTAACCTAACAAATCAAGTTGTAATTGACTACTTTAATTCTAATGAGCAAAATTAATTTCAGCTTCATGGCTAACTCGGATAGACTAGCATTTTAAATGTATTTCCACTAAGATACTTTATCGATTGACCCAAGAAAATTCTCAAATTTAATTGTTTCATAATTGTTATTCAATATTTTACTTTAGTACTGAAAAATAAGTTACGTAATTTTACAGTTCTACAATCGATCCGATTCAACCTCATTGATTGACGGCCAACGTCATGAAAGATGGAAAGAGATAGGTCGACATCATAAAATTAATGCAACATTTATAATTTTATTAGTTCTAGAGTAAATAAAACGCAATCTTGTACAGAAAGTAAAATTGTAAATATTCTCTGCAAGACGCGTAAGAATATCACGAGGGTCGATACTGAAACACGTATGCTCATACGCGCACACAGTCAAATAGTTTTGGAATGGATAGACTAATCTAAATTTTAAATGATGAGACTCAAAGTGATCAAAACCTTGGAATTTATGCAAGAATTTGTACAATTCTATTATAAGTTTCTATGGACATCAATCAATGGCTTATATTTTCTAAATTATAAGTGATATGAGGAAAAAAAAACTGAAAGTTAAAATCTCGTAATGAACAAGACTAAATACTTTATCGTCTATGTTACCTAATGAACCATGATTCATTTTAAGGAATACCTTGTTGTCTGAGGAGGATGCACTATACCCTTCACTTCTGTTGTAATCTGCCATCTAATCACCCTGTCATATTACTCAAAGTCAGTACCATATGCATAGAATAAAGATTTACATATAACACACACACACACACACACAGATAACAGAAGGAAATGCAGTTGAAGAGTCTGTGAAATGGCTTAGACATATGGACTGAATATTTTATGAAAGAGTTAAGATAGCATTGCAAGAGGAAAAAAAATGTTAAGAATTCAAATAATTAGGCAAAGGAAAATTAGAAACGGGTGAAATAAAATTTCAGAAATAGAAATTGCACAGAAAATCTGATATTACCTTGAGTGGAAGAAACTAAAGAAGCAAGCAAAGTAGGAGAGGAATAGGTAGAAGAGAAGGAAGAAAAAGATTTATATTGGGAGGTGGAAGTTTGGAGAGTTGAGTAAGAAGGTAAAACAAGAATATTTATATACA
Organism: Fraxinus ornus; assembly: GCA_903798235.1. NCBI lineage: Eukaryota > Viridiplantae > Streptophyta > Magnoliopsida > Lamiales > Oleaceae > Fraxinus > Fraxinus ornus. Next base: position 28,738 of record CAIGRF010246231.1, read on the forward strand.
TAGCCCCAACAAGTTAATGCTAACAAACTAGAAAAGGTTGGTTGGGGAGTGGGGGGGTAGAAGTTTAAAGCGAGTTGGCTTGAGCTACTTTTGGAGTGGTCGCTTGCACTTTTCTACATGGTCGATCCAAGCGAATATGTTCACAAAATTGTGAGTCGGGTATACCACTAGACCCAACACGTCATTTTACAAATTTTAGATCGATTGATTTAAACTTCACTTATGTTTCAACCATTCAATTTATCAAGAATTTACTCACTTTGCAAATAAGGAGTAAAAGATTTTGCTTCTTTTAATACATTCTTAAGTTAAGTAGTCGAAGTTATCATGCCTTACAAGACGTACACAAATAACACGGGGTGTTCAACTTATCAAATGACTCGACCCAAATTCACACCTTTATAATCGGAATTGGTCTTCTCAAGATTATTCGTAAATTAATATTTTGGTATAGTCGTAAATGCAAATCAACATTTCTTGGGACCCTTGGCTCAAGGCCTAATTATTCTACACACTGATTCGCGTTTTAACCATCACCTTCTTCCATACTATACGTGGTTTTTTTGTAAAAAAAAATTAAGATTGCATTATACACGGTTTTTATTTATTTAGGCCATGTGATACTATTTATTATGCACATTTTAATATATGATGAAAATACTAAAAAAATAGAGTTTTTTCCCCTTAAATTGAATGGTGCAAGTATAGAACTATATTATATGTGTGTATTGTTTGTTAGATTATGTTGCAGAAATCTAAATTCACTTTTGTCAAAGTGAGTTCATGTTGAGAAAATTGGGTTTTATTAGTTGGTTTGATCAACTTTTGATCAATTATTTTAGTTGGTCATATTAGTTGGACAAAAGATTTCTTTGGCCGAGGGTGTTCTACTCCACGAACAATTATTTTAGTTGGTCATATTAGTTGGACAAAAGATTTCTTTGGCCGAGGGTGTTCTACTCCATGAGTAGATTAATGTAATGTATTTATTTTCTCAAAACCAATTTAGGGTGAATGAGAAATTAAAGCCAAAAGATGATCACTTGAAATTGAAATAAATTTAAATAAAAATTGGTGAAAAATTGAAAAAATGTCAATCTCACGTATAAAAGCCAGAAGAGTATAACTCACTTTATATTGTTTAAGTTTGAGACTTGGGTTTGGGTCCTAAGAGGTACCAATAATTTTTGAAAGAGAGAGAACTTACATACTAGTAGGTTGAGCCGAAGATCACATGCACGAGCCGCCGTCACTGTACATTCGATTGGTCAGCTTGGCACGACACGGTCATGGATTTGGGCCAAGTTGATATAAATTCTTTGGTAAAATAATATTTGAATTATATTATTTTATAATTATTTAAAATAATAATATATCTAATTTATATTATTTTTCCCTGATTTTTCTGTGTGCAACACGTGTTTTCTTCTAGAAGATGGCGGTTGATAGTTAAATTGTCCGTCCAAACTGTTTGTGTCTGTTGAAGACACAACTTTTCGATTGTTGTGTGTTTTGGAAACAACCTTTTAACTTCAATAAATAGGTCCCCATACCCCAGTTTTCATTCATTCCAAAATCAATTCTGATTTTATTCTTCTTCCAAAATTATTCATTCGTTTCTGCATTATTCATATTTTGCAATTCAGTCTCGAAAGTTATTTTTGTGCAATTTAGTCCTCAAATTTGTTTGAGAGAGAGATCAAAACGTGAGTATGTTCGTCAGGTCTTGTAATTTGGAGTACTACTATTACAAGTCGAGGTCTTGTATCTTAGAAGACGAGTGTCGGAATACCGTCAGCACCAATGCGGGACATTATCGTCTTAAGGAGAAAGAGTCGAACTCTTGCCTCGACCATTAAGATTTTATATCGTTCATTTTTGAATGACGTTATTCTGCCCAAATCAATTCACGGTGAAATAATTATTTGCCAACAATCTTAAGACGATAATGACAAGTAATATTACATCGTCGTACCCCCTAACGATGCTTACGGGGATAAACTAGAAAAATTTACGGGAGTGAATTTTAAGAGATGGTAACAGAAAATGTTGTTTTATCTCACGACTCTGAATTTGGCAAAATTCCTGAGTGAAGATGTTCCAACTGTTAGGAGAGGAAAGAGATTCTAAAAAAGGAGCAGCATTCGATGTATGGAGTCATAGTGACTTCTTGTGCAGAAACTACATTCTCAATTGCCTTGGCAACACTCTATACATCATATACAGTTCGGTCAAGATAGCTAAATTATTATTGGAGTCATTGGAAAAGAAATATAAAACGGAAGATGCCGAATTGAAGAAACTCGTTGTAGGTAAATTTTTGGACTTCAAAATGGTAAATTCTAAAATAGTAATGAATTAAGTTCAAGAGCTACAAATCATCCTGCACGATATACATGCAGAAGGTATGAAACTCTCTGAGTCATTTCAGGTTGCTGCGATTATCGAAAAATTACCATCATTTCAGGTTGCTACGATTATCGAAAAATTACGACAAATGTGGAAAGATTTTAAGAACTACCTGAAACATGCTTGCGTAAAGAAATGAGATCTGAAGATCTGATTGTAAAATTAAGAATTAGGAAGATAACCGAAATTCTGAAAAGAAATCTGGAAAGCTACAAATGAAGACTAAAGTTAATTTGGTGAAGCCAAATACTAGTTAGAAAAGAAAGCACTCGGATAATGACAAGCAAAAGAGCAAGACCAAGAAATTCAAAGGAGATTGCTATAACTGTGGTAAACCTATTCACATTGCAAATGACCGTCGATATAAAAAGCAAAACAAAAATGAACAAGTATACTTGACCGAGAAAGACAAATTGTCTAACGGTGTGTCTGAATTAATGCTCTCAGTTGTTGTATTTGAAGCAAACATGGTGGACAATCCGAGAGAATGGTTCGTAGATACTGTTGCTATTCTTCACGTTTGTGCTGATAAGGAGATGTTTTCATCTTACACTCATATCAATGGACGACAACTATTCACGAGCAACTCGAAAACATCAAAAGTTGTTGGTCTAGGTAAATCAATGCTGAAGATGACATTAGTGAAAGAAATAACACACATCAATGTGCTGAATGTTTCCGATATTTGCAAAAATTTGGTATCTGGAGCTTTGTTAAGCAATAATGGGTTTAGGCTAATATTTGGGTCTGACAAGTTTGTACTCACCAAAAATGACATGTTTGTAGGCAAGGGGCACTCAACCAATGGCCTATTCAAAATGAATGTAATGCTTGTACTCCATAATTTTGATATTAATAAAAATAAATCTTCTGCTTATTTGATTGAGTCTACTAACTTATGGCATGATAGGTTAGAACATGTAAATGTTACTACTTTACGCAAATTAGTAAGTTTAGATTTTTTTTTTGTCTTCTATATCATTTGATCAAAATCATCGATGCAAAACATGTGTAGTGCGAAACATGTGTAGATGTTAAATTAGCTAAAACACCGTTTCATTCAATTGAAAGGAACTCGAATCCTCTTGAACTAATTCACAGTGATATTTGTGATTTAAAGTTTGTGCAAATTAGAGGAGGTAAAAAAGTATTTTGTTACCTTTATATATGATTGCACAAGGCACTGTTATGTCTATTTGCTAAGGAGCAAAGACGTGGTTTTAGAAGCATTTAAACAGTCCAAGAATAAGGTTAAGAATCAACTAAGTAAACGAATAAAAGTTGTTCGTAGTGACAAAGGTGTGGAATAAGGAGCACCGTTTGAAGAATTTTGTTCAGATTCTAGGATTATTCATTAAATTATAGCTCCTTATTCACCTCATCCGAACGGTATTGCGAAATGCAAAAATCGTACTCCGAAAGAAATGATGAACGCTATGTTAATTAGTTCTGGTTTACCTCAAAATTTGTAGGGGGAAACAATTCTCTCAGATAACCACATTTTAAATAAATTATCACACAAAAGTTGGAACGAAACTCTTTACGAGTTATGGAAATGTCATAAACCTTCGTACAAATAGTTAAAGTTTGGGGGTGTTTGGCTAAGGAAGAAATATCAAAGCCTAAATAAGTTAAAATAGGGCCTAAAATCATTGATTGCATATTCGTTGGATATGCTAATAACATTAGTGTTTATCGATTCCTCGTACATAAGTCTGACATTTTGGATGTACATGAAAAATACTATAATTGAATCTAGGAATACTGTATTTTTTGAGGATAAGTTTCCTTGTAAAGATAGGAAAGAGATAAGTTCGCTAAAATGAACTTATGATATTGCAATTGATAATTACCAAAGTGATGAAGAATCAAGATAAAGCAAAATGACAAAAACATCTATATTTTTTGGTCCTGACTTTTTAACTTATTTGTTAGAAAATGAACCTAGAACATTCAATGAAACAATGTCTAGTCCAGAAGTTCCATTCAGAAAAGAGGATATCAATAGTGAAATTGATTCTATGAATAATCATACCTGGGAGTTGGTATATCTCCCACATGTAACAAACTGTTATGATGTAAATGGATTTTCAAAAGAAAATTAAAGATTGATGAATCATTATTAAATATAAGGCCAGATTGGTAGCTAAATGATTCAAACAAAAGAATGCCTTGATTTTTTCGATACATACTCACTTATGACAAAGGTAACATCAATTAAAGTATTAATTGCAATCGCAGTATTGCATAATTTGGAAATCCATCAGATGGACGTCAAAATAGCTTTCTTAAATAGTAAGTTAGAAGAATAAATCTATATGGAACAACTTGAATGGTTCATTGTCCCTGGACATGAGAAAAAAGTGTGTAGGCTCGTTAAGTCGTTTTATGGACTACAGCAAGCGCCAAAACAATGACATGCAAAATTTGTTAAGATTAACGAGTGTGATAAATGTGTTTATATTAAAACTACAGCTAATACATATGTAATCGTATGTCTATATGTTGATGACATGCTAATTATGGATAATAATTGTGATATCATAACAAATACCAAAAAAATGTTGACAAAATATTTTGACATGAAAGATATGTGTATTTCGGATGTAATATTAGGAATTAAAATTCTTAAAACATCTGAGGGCTTGTTATATCTCAATCTCATTATATTGAGACTGTACTTAAGAAGTTTCGTATATATGATGAAAGTCCGGTTAAAACACCGGTAGACTTAAGTCTACATTTGGCCAAACATAAAGGCGAACCTGTATCTCAATTAGAGTACTATCGGATAATAAGCAGTCATATGTATATTACCAATTGTACGCATCCTGATATTGCATATGTAGTGAACAAGCTTAGTAGATATACAAGTAACCCAAATAATGATCATTGAAAGGTACTGGTAAAGGTTCTTAGATATCTACGATACACCCAAAATATTAGATTAGATTATACTAGATATACAGCTGTATTATAAGGATATAGTGATGCTAATTGGATATTAGATACAAAAAAACTCAAAATCCACTAGTCAGAAGGAACCGAAATGACTTTAAAATTTTTTAGAGGATATTCCATGTTGGCCTAAACATGTGCCTATAATTAGTATGCATTGTGATAGTCAGAAGGCTATCGATAGAGCATAAAGTAGTATGTATAATGGTAAGTCTCGACATATTTGTTGAAAACATAATACAATTAAGGAGTTAATCTCAAATGGTGTTATTTCCATTGATTATGTAGAGTTTAGAGGAAATCTTGCGAATCCGCTTACCAAATGCTTACCAAGAAATCAAGTATACTGTCTATCAAGGGGAATGGGCTTAAAGCCTACTATGCAAGAATTTTTGTAATGGTAACCCAACATTGCTGATTGGGGATCCTAAAATCTTAGTTCAATGGGACAACTGAATTATGAAAATTCAAAGAAGCACTTCAGAGTTAACTCATATCCATTCCTACGATAAGAAAGTGTTATCTCTAGAAAAGTTTTATGTTAAGTTATACTTTTAATGATTCCTATATCTTGTACTATTTAAGTGGGATATGGCAGGTACTCTTAATAGGAGATCACCTATATAAATGTGAAGTGTGATCGCTTCTATGAGAATGTTTCAAAGACTTGAATTCTCTAAAACACTTATGAAATCCAAGAATTGTCCAGGGCTAAAATGAATACAACATTGAGAACTTGAAAATGTTAAGAAGATTGTTGTGTTGATACTATTTTATTGGCTTACACCAACGGTTGACATTTCAAGACACCGTGTTCACTAATTAGCCAAGTAAATCTGATGGTATTATACTACGGAAGGTTCCAACCTGTAAGGTACCTATTCGGATTCGATAACATTCCGTCTAATCTCTCTATAGGGTCTGCGTAGTCTATTGCATTAATTTACATTCATGTAGGAGATTGTTGAGAAAATTTGCTTTTATTAGTTGGTTTGACCAACTTTTGACCAATTATTTTAGTGGGTCTCGTTAGTTAGACAAAAGATTTCTTTAGTCGAGTGTTTTACTCCATGAGTAGATTAATATAGTGTGTTTATTTTTTCAAAACCAATTTAGTGTGGATGAGAAATTAAGGTCAAAAGATGACCACTTGAAATTGAAATAAATAGAAATAAAAATTGGTGAAAAATTAGAAAATTGTCAATCCCACATAGGAAAGTTAGAAGAGTATAAACCACTTTATATTGCTCAAATTTGGAACTTGGATTTGGGCCCCGAGGGATAATAGTCTTTGAAAGGAAAAGAACCTACATGCAAGTAGGTTAAGCCGAAAAATCCTGCTGGCTTGGCTCTGCTCGATACGAGCACGGGTCGTGGGTCTGACTTAGACTTGGGCCAAGTTGATATAAATTTTTTGTTAAAATAATATTTAAATTATATTATTTTGTTATTATTTAAAATAATGATATATTTAATTTATATTATTTTTCCTCGAATTCTCGGTGCGTGACGTGTGTTTTCTTCTAGACGATGGCGGTTGACAGTTAAACTGTCTATCCAAACGGTTTGTGTCTGTTGAATACACAACTTTTTGGATGTTGTGCCTTTTGGACATAACCTTTCAACTTCTATAAATAGGTTCCCATACCCTGATTTTCATTCATTCCAAAATCAATTCTAATTTTATTCTTCTTCCAAAATTATTCATTCGTCCCTGCATTATTCATATTTTGCAATTCAGTCTCGAAAGTTATTTTCGTGCATTTTAATCCACAAATTTCTTAGAGAGATCAAATTGTGAGTAGGTTTGTCGGGTTTTGTAATTTGGAGTGTTACTATTACAAGTCGAGGTCGTTGTATCTTGGGAAACGAGTGTCGAAATACCGTCAGCACCAGTGCGGGGCATTATCGTCTTAAGGAGAAAAAGTCGAACTCTTGCCTCAACCAATTACATTTTCTATCGTTCATTTTTGCACGACGTTATTCTGCCCAAATCAATTCACGGTGATATAAGGATTGCCAACAGTTCAACAATATAACTCATTTTCATTTCACCTTTTTCAATTTTCAAATCCAATGTTATAAATAATATTTTATGTCACCTAATTTGATGATCAAATGTCGAGTTCCAATCGTATAAATCTTAAAATCAATTCAAAGATATCGAGGCGAAACAACATAATTCATATCAACTTTTTCAATAAATATCAAATACACTTTCGTAAAATTATAACAAAAACTTATAGTTATAACTACAAAGCATATATGACTTTTCCTATCCTAAATTAATCCGTTAGTAATGGAAACTTGATTACATCCCTAGAAGCAATGAGAGAAATCGAATGTTCAATATCATCACCAATATGAAGATTATGTTGTACGCTATGCTTGAATGCTTGTGCGCATCAATGTCAATCATAACTCTCTTTTGACCCTCACTAGTACGTGAACTTTCTCGAACGCAACCAACTGTTTCTTTGGTGCTTGTTTTTTGGTCGGCAGTGTTTGAAACACCATCAATGTGTGAGTTTCGTCCACATCTCCCATGTTTTCCAGATCAATGTGTAGACTCGAAATGAGTGAGTCACACACATAACTCTCTTTTGACCCTCACTAGTACGTGAACTTTCTCGAATGCAATCAACTATTTCTCTGGTGCTTGTTTTTTGGTCGGCAGTGCTTGAAACACCATCAATGTGTGAGTTTCGTCCATATCTTCCATGTTTTCCACACAATGTGTACACTCGAAATGAGTGAGTCACACTGTGTGTGACCCTTACACCATGGCTTAGCATGGTAGAATTTTTGGATGTTTTTAAGGTTGTAAGATGAATTGAAATTGTGGTTGCGGCATGGGCCTGAAGCTCGTGTAACTCAACCTATATCCATTTGGGAATACAAATGGGCCTTTTGTAAAATCTGTAGGTCCGACCCGGATAGCCTCTTGATGGACCTGCTCTCATGTCCATTGTTGACATTGGTACCTTAGATACGTAATCTTGTGGATACCATGTGTTAGGTAACTTTCCTACTAAAATGTAACATATATGAGAGAGGTTAGTCGTAATTCAATTTTACGAGCATAGAGCATGCTTAATAGGGAGCATTGATTTGTCCAGATGTCCATGATGAATATTATATATATACACGGAAAATGGAGAACGAGAGGAAGAAATTTACGGCGCTGGGAGTAAAAGATAAGGGGAGGAAAGAGAAAAGAAAAAAAGAGTAGGAAAAAACGTACAGGAAAGAGAAGAAAGGCAGCTGGAGTTTTGAAAAGAAAAGGTAGATTACACATACACGGCCAGAAATTGGACAAACACAGGAANGTTTTAAACTTTTTCCTTACACGACGCTCTTCCGAGCTAAGTCCGTCGTACGAGTGAAGAGCATTATCGTCTTAAGGAGAAAAAGTCGAACTCTTGCCTCAACCAATTACATTTTCTATCGTTCATTTTTGCACGACGTTATTCTGCCCAAATCAATTCACGGTGATATAAGGATTGCCAACAGTTCAACAATATAACTCATTTTCATTTCACCTTTTTCAATTTTCAAATCCAATGTTATAAATAATATTTTATGTCACCTAATTTGATGATCAAATGTCGAGTTCCAATCGTATAAATCTTAAAATCAATTCAAAGATATCGAGGCGAAACAACATAATTCATATCAACTTTTTCAATAAATATCAAATACACTTTCGTAAAATTATAACAAAAACTTATAGTTATAACTACAAAGCATATATGACTTTTCCTATCCTAAATTAATCCGTTAGTAATGGAAACTTGATTACATCCCTAGAAGCAATGAGAGAAATCGAATGTTCAATATCATCACCAATATGAAGATTATGTTGTACGCTATGCTTGAATGCTTGTGCGCATCAATGTCAATCATAACTCTCTTTTGACCCTCACTAGTACGTGAACTTTCTCGAATGCAATCAACTATTTCTCTGGTGCTTGTTTTTTGGTCGGCAGTGCTTGAAACACCATCAATGTGTGAGTTTCGTCCATATCTTCCATGTTTTCCACACAATGTGTACACTCGAAATGAGTGAGTCACACTGTGTGTGACCCTTACACCATGGCTTAGCATGGTAGAATTTTTGGATGTTTTTAAGGTTGTAAGATGAATTGAAATTGTGGTTGCGGCATGGGCCTGAAGCTCGTGTAACTCAACCTATATCCATTTGGGAATACAAATGGGCCTTTTGTAAAATCTGTAGGTCCGACCCGGATAGCCTCTTGATGGACCTGCTCTCATGTCCATTGTTGACATTGGTACCTTAGATACGTAATCTTGTGGATACCATGTGTTAGGTAACTTTCCTACTAAAATGTAACATATATGAGAGAGGTTAGTCGTAATTCAATTTTACGAGCATAGAGCATGCTTAATAGGGAGCATTGATTTGTCCAGATGTCCATGATGAATATTATATATATACACGGAAAATGGAGAACGAGAGGAAGAAATTTACGGCGCTGGGAGTAAAAGATAAGGGGAGGAAAGAGAAAAGAAAAAAAGAGTAGGAAAAAACGTACAGGAAAGAGAAGAAAGGCAGCTGGAGTTTTGAAAAGAAAAGGTAGATTACACATACACGGCCAGAAATTGGACAAACACAGGAAAGAGAGAGAGAGAGAGACAAAAAAAGACAAGAAAGCTGGTTGTCCTCCCCAGTCAAGTAGCATCTCTCCAAAAAAGAAGAGAAAAAGAAGGGAAAAGAAGAAGAAGACCGCATGCACGAGTAGTTTCACGTTTCGTCAACTTTTGGTGATATCATTTCACTTTTACGTTTTTATTTTTATTTTCACAGTATGAATAACTAATTTTCATATTAAAGAAAACAATGTAGTCGACTTGTAATCCTTTATTTCCTATTCAAGATTTTTGTGATTTATTTATTTATGTGTTGATTTTATTATGAGTTTAATACATCAAATTAAGTGATCAATAATTTGATGATTATGTGAGTCTCCTACGAATCGAGAGGTGAGTTTGAAATTTAGACCATATAGTAAAATTCGAAAAATTAGTATAACGTGTAGAGATACATATACTAATTATTGCAGCCATATATAATATGAATTCTTAGAGCTAGTGTTTCGTTTAACTAAGGTTGATTCATATAGAGAAATGTAATTGAATTAGTTAAATAAACTCAATGAAAACTCGAGAGGGGTAAATTGAATACAATAGAAAAATTCGACCAAACACTCCATTATGTTATGAATCTTGAATTAAAAATTAAGGTGATCAATAGTTGAAATTATTATACCCTAATATTCATCACATATTTGAATCTTCAATCATCCATTGTTTGCAATCTTTTTATATTTTCAATTAGTTAAAAGTAGTTAGGAAAAATAATCACAACCATCGATCATAACTAATGACTTGCTTTTGTCAAATAGGAGTTAGAAAAATTAGATTAAATCCCAAAGTATAATTTTTGTGGGAATGATATGCAGACTCAAAGGTCCACTATACTACTTATTACGATATCGTTCACTTGCGATATAAAAAAATGTAACAAATATGTACGCGGATTGATTGTTCCGAACGAGTTATTGGCGATGACAGTTTCTCCTGCTCGACTAGATACAAGTTCTTGTCGATGTCCTAGCAAGAAATGATAGGACCACTGCTCTTTGATCAAAGTAGGGCATAATCAAGAAATTAACTTAAGACCAGCTTTATTAATTTCTCTAACCAACTTTTAATTATGGTCTCCATGAAAGTAATTCCCACCTTTTAATTTTGAGTCTTCTTTGTACCTTTTTCTCTATCCTTAAATAGACTTATTTATGAATATGGTCGACAAAACTTCAAAAAAGTTCAATCATAAGTAAATTAACGGTATCGATTGATCAACACCATGTCCTTTGTATGGATTGTTTGATTTAATTATTCACTAGTTTATTATTATTAACGAATCGTACTTGTGATGTTTTGTAACTGCTAAAAAAAGAAAATCATTTTCATGCATGTTGTCTAATTCAGACAGAACGCAACCTATTCCAATTTTAATTTTCTTTCATAAGCGTGTGACTAGAAAACATAGTTTCTTACAATATTTATTCGAATACGAAAATCCTATCTTGAAAGTATAACATCCCTTTAGTTTTTATTTCACTATCCACATTACTAGGATTAATAGACATTTTCGAGAAAAAAAATAAAAATAAAAATGCAGCAATTTATATAAAAACGAGCTGTCGAGAAGATGACTTCACCTGTATGTCCAATTTAGCTCAGTCCAACAGCATGCCCCACAAGTAATGTCTACCTCATCTTTCTTTTTGGACTGTAGTCTGTCGATTGATGCTGCCAAAGTGTGGGCAAAAGTTAACATCAACAACTTGTTAGCTCAAACGTTTCAATCTTTTAGGATCAATTCAAGCAACATTTTGTCATGTTCTTGTGAACACAACCTTTCGACCCCACCTACCTCACACGAGCTCATTGGCTCGTATGCGAGCAGGCTCGCCAAATTGAGGAAGATGTGCAATTTCAGTAAAAGAGAAAAAAAATAAACTATGACGAGCCAATCAAGGAGCGAGCTCATGAGGTGAGCTGGGCTACACTTTTGTTGAACGAGGTGTCTCGACTTGCCCCATTTAACAATCCTAAGCAAGGCACAACAACAATTACCTTCTATGCAAGGAATTGTAGCAAAATTTCATGGTGTACTCGTTCTAACATGCATAAGGTTTGCATTTATAAAATGATAAAAGATAATACTTATAGCTTGTTTGAGACCATTTTTCAGGGGAATTAGATTTATATTAGTATTATTATTAATTTTATTTTTTTTAAATGTGTGGTTAAAAAGATTGATTTTTTTTTTTTTAATTTACGTGTAAAATTCTTTTACTGGAAAAATATGTATTGAAAATGAGTTTTAATTATATGAATGGTGTTCAGACATGAGCGCATTAATTTTATCTTCTTTTATATATATTTTGTACTTAGTCTTGAGAATTTGAAATCTTGGTATGTTAGTAATCAAATTACGCAATTTAATGTTTTAGTCACATAGTTACATCTTTAAGGTTCTCAAATTCGCTCTTTTTGGCTCAGAATTCACTATCGACTTCAAAAAACAATAATTCAAATGATCAAGTTAGCCAAATTTAGTATCAAAACCAATGGCATTGTGTAACCTTCTCATGGAATTCTTTTATAATTAGTGGTTCAATATTAATTTTAAAAATATCTATCCAACTATAAAGATAAAATACACAAGTAGAAAAGAAAGGAGTCAAGATCACAAGCATTAAGGTGCCGTTCTCTTTGCCCTTTTTGGGCCATTTTCTGTTTTCGATTTTCCAAAATGGGAAAAACGTGTTCTCTTTATTGTTTTCGAAAACACGTTTTTGAAAACGAAAAAAAATTTGTACACAACCCACAAAACGATAAAAACATCGTTTTGGCCGTTTTCAAGCCAAATCCTCCAAAAACTCAAAACACGGGAAACAGATTTTCACTGTTCATTCTTCACTGCACCACCCTAAAATCTCCACCACTGCACCACC
>CAIGRF010246231.1:47933-60078 GCA_903798235.1 Fraxinus ornus
TATATAATTTAAATTTTATCATATTTTTATTAATATTTAATTGAATATAAAAAATCTTGTATCTATATTTAAAATATCTGATTTTTGAAAATTAAAACATAAAATCTGATTTTTGAATTTGAATCTCCAAAAGTAGGGTTTTGTGTAATTACCACTTGTACAAATTGTACACTGAGTGGTATTTACAAATGGGCCCACCGGCCCCAAATTTCCAACGAAAATCCTATCTTCGTCTGTCCAAAAGTCACGGTCTATGTACAAATTATTGGACCTCTTTAATTCCCGTACCAGAAAAAAATCTCTTTTAACAATTGTTATAGGCCCAATTAAACACAATGAAAGGAAATTTTTTCTTTTTCAAGAAGCAAATAAAAAATTATCCAACTACCAACCTCCAATTCTGCAGCTGCTCGTCTCTCTGGGTCTGTTCTACTGAGTTTTATTTATTTTTTGGAGTAAATTAAGCTGTATTTTTTTTTAATGAATTTAGCTTTAATTGCTTTGTTCTATTCAGTTAATTACAGGACTTGGTGAGAGTGAATGATCGGCTGAGTGATAAGATGGAGAGTAGTGTACCGGACCGATTTGCTGGAACCGAGATTCATGGTTTCCGAACTATGGAAGGTAAAGATGCACAAATATAAAAGTTACTGTGTGTAATTCTGTGTATTTGAATATTTGATACTTCTGGGAATTGGATTTGTGGTTGTCTTGGGGTTTTAGAGTTTTTACTTATTTTCACTCATTTTGTACTGATGTTAGTAGCTGGAGTTAGATATTGGGGGACAAGGAAATATATTCAATTGATCTTCATTTTTTATTTTTTTAGTGTTAAAGTAGAAGAAAACTAAGCAATTAGTACGAGTTAGAAGAGCATGTGTGGTTGATGCTTAAAAGTTAATTTATAAGAAAAGAAAGTTTTTGTGGGAAAAAAAGTGAGTATGACATTCGCATTTGGCAAATTAAGCAACTTAACAATACATTTGACATCCTGTTCAGCACAACCAAAAATGTTACAAGTGCGTGAAAATTTTACCTCAGACAACCGAACTGTTGCCAAAATGTAATTTTTCTTCATAGAAAGAAATGACTTCATGATCTTTTTTATATGTTTTATTAAGAAATGTGCCACAATGTCTAAGTAATAGCTTCCTGTTGATAGGGAGTTTTGCCAAGGTATTGCCTGTATGGATTGATTAGTTTTGATTTGTTTATGTAAAGTATCTTTTACCATTATGCTTCTTGACTATAAGTAAATCAGATTCCATTTTCTAGTTTGTTTTCAATATTTCGTCAAGCTTTACCACTGCTCCTCGTATGGACAGATTTGGACATGAGCAATATAATGGTGGAAGCTAATGCAAGATGGCTCAGACCAAATGAGATTCAAGCTATACTCTGTAACTACAAATATTTCACCGTTAAAGTCAAGCCGGTGAATTTGCCCAAAAGTAATACATCTGTACATTTACAGAACTTTGTACTTTTCTCGACGATTGAATGAACAGTGAAAACTTAGGGGATGCCGTTTCATAAATATAAATATGGGTTTATATATGTGATATGAAGTGGATACAGAAGGTATTATGGTACCATTTTAACTAATCTTTATCTTATTGTGATAAAATAGGTGGCACAATTGTGTTGTTTGACCGTAAGATGCTCCGCAATTTTAGGAAAGATGGCCATAACTGGAAGAAGAAGAAGGATGGAAAATCTGTCAAAGAAGCTCACGAACACTTAAAAGTGAGGTCTTCTTGTTCTTGAATATGAAATATATGGCAAACGGAAAATTATAAATGTGTATATTGGCTAAAATAGAAAGATGTCCTTAATAATACTGTCTATTCCTCCTCCTGGCCTGCCATGGCAGGGCATTAGCTATTTTTTTTTACAGGTTAATCTATCCGCATATAATTGATTTATGTATTTCTTTGTTAGAATGAATGAAAACCTTTTTGGCCTTGAAGTAATATGAGTTATTGTTAGCCAAGTCAGTTAACATGTGGCATTTACACGTGCTTGTTCTAGCTCGTCTAACAGAAGAGTTTCCATCAAACTTGCAGCTTGATAGTGTTTTCTATTATTATATATCCATGGATCATGATGCTTCTTGCTTTAAGAATAATTTGGAAACTGTCAGCCTGACATGTTGGTATGGGGGTGGCAAGATGAAATTATTGCATTACCTGCAGGATGGTGCTTGAACAAATGGTGATAGGGGCCAAAGAATTATCAGTGCATTCTATGAATTGAACTTCAATTAAAAACTGAACTGATGTGGTTGTAAGGAAGATATTAATGGTGTTTCTTCTTCTATTTATTAATGATATTCATTTCAGGTGCAAGTAGTTAATAACAAGTGATTTCGCACAAGATGGACAGCTTTCATTTGTCATTGAAATTCTGTCATGCATTTCTCTATGGAAGTTTTTTGTTAATTTGAATATACAAGTACTTATCACAGGAAAAAATTCTAAAAAAGAGTATAGAAGGAGAATATGTTAATGTATTGAAGCTTGAATAGAGTAAAAGAGATGGAGGTTGTTATACTCTAGCTGCATACAAATTGCAACATCTTGGAATTAATTAGACCATTAGGATTCTTTCAAGGAGATTTACTCTAAATTAAGCATCTAACTGTTTTTGTCTCGTTGTTTACAAATTTAATACGAGGGGTTATTGAACTTCCATTTTATTTTAATTTTTCCTTTCACCCCTGTTCGTAGTCTCGTTCTTTATTTTCTTTTTCTGTTTGTGATGCAAAGCCTTCATTGTTAAGATAAAACAAATACTGCTACTTTTTTCCCATGAAGAAGATTTTGCATTTTTACAAGTTGATTATGAAGTATTTTGTCATTGGTGGTATTTACAAACAAAATTGGCATTAATTTTGTTTGTTGTACAGGTCGGTGATGATGAACGAATTCACGTATATTACGCTCATGGAGAAGATAACCCAACCTTTGTTCGCAGATGTTACTGGCTACTTGACAAGTAAGAAATCATTGAACTTTTGCAATTCTTTTATGCATTAAATACTGTCACGAGAAATATTATCATGTCGATTGGTATTTTCATTGATAGCTATGTTTGTCGCAGGACACTGGAACATGTTGTCCTAGTTCATTATCGTGAAACTCAGGAGGTATATCTCTTGTGCCTAGTGAAACTCTTTTATTTAGTACTTTGTGTATGTGCATGTGTATAGTGTATTCATGTCTTTAGTCTGTGTATATTCTGAAATGTAGTATAGTGATGTAGAAAATTGAGCATATTGCTATGGCATGATGACCTTACTTGATTCTGGCTATATGCGATGACATTGTAGATGGTATAATATGAATTTGCAAAATTTTTATAAACCAGATATCCATGCATGAACAAGAGGACCTGTTCATTCAATAGAATTTCCTAGGCTTCGATGGAGATAAGTTCTATAGAGACATATCACCAACATCTGAAAAACCAATGGCCCATTATGAAGCCACACGCATTAACCACAAGTTTATCCTTATCAACTTTGTGAGATCTCACACTTAACATAAATCGAAAGGAAAAGTTGTTAAAAAATTCATCTAAGGGCAGTTTCAATGTCTTGTATAAGAATTTCTTAGTTGTGTTATCTTGTACTGTTTTTCTTTTTACTCATTGAGATACACTGGTAGTTTATCTATACGTAAGTTCTTTATGTGTGCGCGTATGTTGTGTATTTTATTGTATATAGATATTTCAAATTTCAGTATGACCTTGTTATCCTGAAACCCGTCTGCAAATATGGCTTACATATTTGAAGTAACAAATGATGTCAACTCATGATACAGTCGCAGATTTCCCCTGCCACACCTGTGAATTTTGATTCTAGTTTAGCTGTCTCTCATCTATCAGAAGAATCTGATTCCACGATTGACCGGTTATCTTACGCTGGCAGCAGATCAGGTTTGGGTGATTTTTATTCTGTACAATATCATATTGTATCATGCAATGAAGTTATTTGCTCACATTTCACCTGTAGCATAAGAGATTTAATTGTTTGGATGTGAGATTATAATGAAAACCTTATTTTTGGAAAGGCAGTAGCTGATAACAACTGGAAAGAAATGCAAAATCATTTTCTAGGACAACGTACAGTAGTATTTCGTAATCAAATGAAGTTGGTAATTATTGTATCATACACAAAAAAATAAATGACTGCATTAGGCATGATTTTCTCCCTGGAATCTTTTAATTGAAGTTCTCTCTTCTCAATGATTCAGCAGACATTGGGACCATCAAAAATCATGAACAGACACTTCATGAGATGAACACACTTGAATGGGAAGAACTTTTGGTGCCAGGTGATCCCAAAAAACATAATACATCTCAAGAAGGTATCCACTTGATATTTTTTAAGTGTGTGATTCGAGGTTCAAAAGAAAATACTAAACTTTATTTTTATACACGCAATTTTCTGGTGGCAGGAAAAGCTTCAAGCTTTGAGCCACAGTATCAATCTGAAATAAGTGGTTACAGAATTTATGTAAGTAGAGCTAGCAATTTCATCATTATCTTTTATGCACAAGTAAATCTATTTATTTAAATCTCACCATCTTTTGTTTGCAAGTAAAGCATTATGAAGTATTTCATCCTTTCTTCTCTTGTTTATCTGTAGTAGACTGATTCAAGTCCATTGAGTATAAAATTTAAATGATACATGTGTTCTTATCTATCAACTTAACATTTTAAATCAAGTGGTTTAACTTGGTATTAGAACGGGCAAATGTCCCGAGTTAAAGTTTTTTCTCCACCCATTTAATGAAATTGTTCAAGTGTCAGCTTTGGTAGGGAAAAAAATGATTCCACCTATATGTGAGGATCTTGTTGATAATAAAAAATTTAAATGATAAGCACGTGGCCTTATTAATTTGCTTAAATTTTTAGATGAAGTGGTTCTAAGAAGTCCTTTCTTTTGTGTCTCTCTTTCATGTGGATGGGACAATTAACCTTGCATGCATTTGCTACGACAATAAATTTCAATCTTGAAGACGGACTATATCCTTTTATAGCCATCTAAGACCTGTTTTGATGCTTACTTATACTAAATATTACTGAGTGAAGTGATTGCAGAAAGAAACACTTTAGGCTAATATTTGCACATTGCACTGAGAGTTGTGTTTCTTATGAAAGTTTACATGTTCTGTAGATATAAGTTGAATATTAGTGCAACTTGTTTCCCATAATCTAGAACCATGGATGGTAACAATTTCCTTTGCTATATCTTACATTTCAAATCATATAAAGTTGCTGTTCTATTGTGATGAACTGAATTTTTTATTACAAATTTCACCTTAGCCTCTACTGTTCCCTGGGCATGGTTTGGTTTGGATGTTCTGTTACTTCTTTCCTTGAAGTTATTACTCTATGGTTATGTGTCAACCTCCTGACTATCTGCTCATGTTCATTTACACGTCAAATTCGAACTTTTGCTTGGTGCATACTGTTTTCTGTTTGCTGTTTCATTGTGCTGTTGATGTTATCACATTAAGATGTAAATGGAATTAATCTGGTTTAGCTTCCTACTCTGTGATTTAACTACTCTATTATATTTCACTTTAATAAAGCTATTGAAATTGTTATATACGTGATATTTGTTTGTTGAGTTTATCAAGCTTAATCACTCGGCCCCTACTTTTTTGTTTATTTAAACAATTAGTAATAATGATTGCAGGATGGTGCTCTATCAACTAACAAGTTGTCCCCAGAAAGTTTGATTAATAATTTTCCGGGACAAGTTACTGGGAGTAATTCCATTTATTTGGATGTTCCCAACATTGTATCCTATCAGACTATTGAAGGTCAAATGGTTGTAAATTCACAGAATATACTTTCTGGACTGGGGTCATTAGGTGCAGTTGATTCATTGGATAATCTGGGCAAAGATGGTTTGCAAAAACAGGACAGTTTTGGAAGATGGGTGAATGATATGATTGCAGATTCCCCAGAATCAGTAAATGATCATACTCTGGAACCTTCTATTCCAATGGTGAATCAGTCTTTTACATCTCCAATGACGAATACTAATCAGGCGTCCATAGAAGGACGGATATTCGACATAACAGATATCTCACCGGCATGGGCTTTTTCAAGTGAAGAAACAAAGGTTCTTTTCCTCACCACTTTTTTATCAGTACGGTTTGTTGTCTTCAGTTGGTACAATGTCTTTAATGATGTAACATTGAAATAAGGGGAAAAACAGTTTACATGTCACTGTTTGAAATGTCAGAACAAGTCACATGTCATTTCAGTTTGGGGATGAAGAGAAAGATGGGAGCTGTTTTCCAAGAGTAATGCTCAAGGCATTGAATTGGAAATAGGTAGAATAAACTGAATGAAGTTGAGCAAACAATTAATTCGGTATCTGTATCTAGCTTGAAAACTTGCCAGGAACCTAAGAAGTACAATTCATCATTTTAGTGAGATTTTTGTTTTCCGTAAAATAAGACTAATCTGTGCACTACAAATACTCAATCCGTGTCAAAATAGATAAAGTCTTGCTCACCCTGTTTCGTCGCACTGTCAAATTTCCTGTAAGTGTATTCAACATTTATTACTAAGCTTATTGGCCTAACACATTTCAAAAAGTAAATAGATTTTACTGTTAGTCACTCTTTATCTTTAAAAATTTAAATTAATTCTTATTTAAAATCTGTTTGGTAGACTTTAAATCCAGATTTTAATCTAAGTCAAAATCAACAATTAATTTCAACCATACATTTCATGTGACCCACAACTTTTCAACCACACATTTTATCAAATTTTATAAAAATCTACTAAAAAATTGATTTTAATCCCTACCAAACAGGGGCTTAATATATTCAGGATTGGAAATAGACAATCAGTTACATAACCATTTACTGATCCTCAGTAATTCTTATGCAGATCTTAGTGGTTGGGATTTTCCACGAAGGACAAGCATACCTCCCAAACTCCAGTTTGTTCCTTGTCTGTGGAAATTCTATTGTTCCCATAGAAGTTGTACAAGGTGGAGTCTTTCGTTGTTTAGTTGCACCTCAAACTCCTGGTCTCGTGAATCTTTATTTGACTTTTGATGGCCATAAACCAATCAGTCAAGTTTTGAGGTTTGAGTTCCGTGCTCATTCATTGCACAACCAGACAATTCCTTTGGAGGTGAATTCTAACTGGGAAGAATTTCGATTTCAGATGAGACTTGCTCGTTTGCTTTTCTCTACATCAAAGAGTCTCGATATTTTTTCCACTAAAGTATCACCTAACGCCTTAAAGGAAGCCAAAGTTTTTGCTCGGAAATCCTCACAGATCTCTGAAAATTGGGGGCACTTGATGAAATCAATTGAAGACACAAAAATGTCTTTCCTCCAAGCTAAAGGTAACTTGTTTGAGTTGACCTTGCAGAGTAGACTGCAGGAGTGGTTGCTGGAAAGAATTGTAGCAGGGCGCATAAAATCTGAATGTGATGAACAAGGTCAAGGTGTAATTCATTTGTGCGCCATCCTAGGTTATACATGGGCGGTTTATCCATTTTCCTGTTCCGGCTTATCTTTGGATTATCGAGACAAATTTGGATGGACAGCTCTTCATTGGGCTGCACATAATGGAAGGTAGAGTCACACGCTCTATGANTAATGGAAGGTAGAGTCACACGCTCTATGAAATGTCAGATCAGCAGTACTTCTTAATTTGCTGCATGCAAAGGGAGATCTTTAAAATAGATTCTTCCAATTGCCCTTGTCTTTCACGTTTCCTTTCCTCAACTCCTCCTGTCACCCCCCGTCCTGGATTCTGTTGTCCCTTAATTCTCGTATTGCATGGACATTATTCACGCTTGCATGTTTGTGTCATGAAATGTATGTTCGAGAGTAAGGTTTGTGATTTATATTGGATCACACTTATTGGATAGTGGTGAAAATTCTAGTCAGCTGATTTAAGTAATGGATTTGTTACATTATTTTGTATGACTGAGTACAGTTTTTTTTTTCCAGGGAAAAAATGGTTGCGAGTCTTTTATCTGCTGGGGCAAAGCCAAGTTTAGTTACGGATCCAACAGCAGAAAATCCTGGTGGATGCACTGCTGCAGATATTGCTTCCAAAAATGGATATGATGGTTTGGCAGCTTATCTTGCTGAAAAGGCTTTAGTTTCACATTTTGAGGATATGACATTGGCTGGAAAAGTTAGTGGGTCACTGCAAACAACCACAACCGATACAGTGTACCCTGGAAATTTCACTGAGGAGGAGTTGTATCTGAAGGATACTCTGGCAGCTTACCGGACAGCTGCTGATGCAGCTGCACGTATTCATGCTGCATTCAGGGAACAGTCATTCAAAATGCAGACAAAGGCAGTTCAGTCATCTAACCCAGAGATTGAAGCACGTCAAATAGTTTCAGCAATGAAGATTCAGCACGCTTTCCGCAATTACGAGACGAGGAAAAAGATTTCAGCTGTTGCTCAAATCCAATGTAGATTCCGTACTTGGAAGATGCGGAAGAATTTCCTTAACATGCGTCATCAGGCCATCAAAATTCAAGTAAGCCCTGATTCACTCCCCCTTTCTCACCTTTTGCTGGCGCTTTAGTTCAATGCTGTCAGGGGCAATTTCAGGCTAAGATAGCCTTGTGACTTTGTCTCGATTTTTATCATGTAGTGCTGAATATGCCGTGCCTATCTGTTGGTAGCTTGGTTCCTGAAGTGAACTTGGAGCATATTGTTGAACAATGTGTAAATTCGTTGGTGGTCACTAAACTTTTAGCAAACTTTTGTGTTAATCACTGAATTTCATTTTGTTTAAAGTTGGTTGCTAATATTAAATTTTGTTACAATTTGGTCACTTTGTCCTTGTCCCCTAGTTTGACTAAAGGAAAAGATGACGTGGAAGTCTAGTAATTTGCCGGTAAGGCTGCCAACTAGACTACCACGTCAGCTTTTCCATTAGTCAAATTAAAGGACAAGGAAGGAGTAACTAAACTGTAACTAAAATTTAAATTTAGCAACCTGACCAAATTCTGACAAAGTTTAAATGACCAACTTGAAACAAAATAAAATTAGATGTCCACTGGTGTTTTTAATCCTCTGAACAATTATCATGTTTGAATTTGACGGGTGACTATCAGAAAGCCGTGACGCAAAAACTGAAACAATATTAATTTTCTCTGCATAACTTATATAATGAATATTATAGTTTTTATGAGTCTGATATTCGCAGATGAATGTCATGTTGTAAATCTATGTATAATTGCAACTACATTACCTAGTGTTATAAGTTTTTCTACTGTGAAGCTTGGAAATTTAATTCTTCTCTGATGCAGGCTGCTGTCCGGGGTTCCCAAGTTCGGAGGCAATATCGTAAGATTGTCTGGTCAGTCGGGGTCCTTGAAAAAGCAATAATACGGTGGCGTCTCAAGAGAAAAGGCTTCCGAGGGCTTCAGGTTCAAACTGATGCAGCTCTTGAAGATCAGAATCAAGATAGTGTTGAGGGCTTCTTCCAAGCCAGCAGGAAACAAGCCGAAGAGCGTGTTGAAAGATCTGTTGTAAGAGTACAGGCTATGTTTCGCTCAAAGCAAGCACAAGAAGAATATAGTAGAATGAAATTAGAACATAAGAAAGCAGCGGTAAAGATTCTCTTTTACATTGGTCAGTTCATGGTACTAATTCACATAATCTTAACTAATTATGTTTTTGTGCAGCTGGAATATGAAGGGCTCCGCGATCCTGATACTGGTATGGGATAAAAGACTGACGTGACGTGCACGCATTCTATTGTGAGATGGTTAGGAACTGTGCACTTGAAGGAAGATGAATACGACACTTTGTAAAGATTAATAGTACCGTTTTTGGTTTGTGAACTGGGAATTTCTAGGTTTTAGTCTGAATCCCATCTCCATTGGCACGTGTATATGCTCTTCAAAAATTCTAGTGGATCTGTCTCGGTTGTGATTTTTGTATCTGTTAACTATTGCTACCCATGAGTGGTTTTATGTAACTGAAACTTTTGCTAGTTCTGAATTGTTTTGACATGATTGAAATGTTTAAGCATTGTACCATGACCTCAAATAATAGAGTTGAGACGTGATGTTCTGAACTTGTTGCCTCATTACAATTTTGACACCTTGGCATATTTCCTCTTCTTAGAAAATGGAAATACGTTAGTCAAGGTGTCAAAAAATGTGTGAGCATTTATTCATTTGCTTAGAAGAGGTGATATGTATATCCGTGTTATGAAACATGCCACTTTGTTACTTCATTTTTATTGCCTTCTCACATAATTGGAAAATCCCACAATAATCTTTTTATATTACTTCTGCAATAGACTATTACATACACGATCCAACTTAGTGCTTGTATGTGAGTGCTTTTAAGTGTTTATAAGTTGTGTCTTACTGAATGTGTGGATCAAAAAAATATTTGACTACAGCACTTACATTTGAAACCTACGGCACAACAAAACTATCACGAGCACAAATCTCATATAAGATCCTTCAAATCATTGGTGATGGTGCATCCATCCTTCAAATCTTTTAAGACTGCTACTTGATATACTGAGATAGCCATTCGAATCCCTCACCATATCCCATCTCACGCACGATACTACACATGAATAATTCGAGGGGACGAATATTGGTTTCAGCAAGATCCACCTTACTCTTGCCAGTGGTGAGGCCGGTTAGGCCAAGGTAATAACGTAGCTCGTCCTCAGAAGCAGCATAGGATATGTCGATCTTGTTCCCTAAGACAAGAAACGGGACATTTGCTAATGACTCGTCTAAGAGAAGGGCGTCTAGTTCCTTCTTTGATTCCATGAATCTCTCTTTCTCAGAAGCATCAACAAGATAAACAACAGCATCGACCTAATGAAATAAGGTGCACATCGGTTTATTTTTCTTTATAAAGTACTCTAAGGCAAGATCCTACAGGTTATGACATGAATTTCGATATTCATTTTATTGTACGAATTGTTGAAAAAGGATTCAGGCAGTTGAGCTAAAAATATTAACCTGGGCATAATAGTCTCTCCAGACTCTTCTAGCAATTTGATGGCCACCTAAATCAAATGCCCTGAACTTTATCTTCCCCATACTCAGTTCCTCTGATGTTGGATACTGTGTTGGTTGATGTTGAGCCAGCCTCTGCGTCCAAAATAACACAATCATATTTCAGTCATCACTATATTATGAAAGCACAAAGAAGAAAAATCATTTCATGCTCAAAAATCTTTCAATCATGTTTCCAACATAATCAATGTGGCATGTTTGGCAGCACTTAAAAAAGTTATTTTTCTACAAATAGTACACTCATTCACCTATGTTTGGCTCATATTTATAAACATAAAAGTCACTTTTTATCCATATATTTCTAGGACACATAAGTACTATCAACATATTCATCTCTCATTTCTATTTATTTATAATTCAATTCGTTTATAAATACTTTCTAAACGATAAAAAAATGTAACAGTTTTGCAAATTAGTGAAAATTATTCAATTTAAAGCCTTTGATGGAAAAGAATTTGACTTACGTGTAGAAAGTGCATAAAGCAAGATTTTCTTGCTTGTTATATAGTATGTGAAAATTGTTCAATTTAAAGCCTTTGATGGAAAAAAATTTGACTTACGCGTAGAAAGTGCATAAAGCAAGATTTTCTTGCTTGTTTTGTAGTAGGTGGATCCACTTACATCCCCAAAAAATACAATCTATGATTTATGTTGAAAAGGAACAAAGACAAACTAGTTTGTTCACATACGTATATGCATGTGCATGTGTGTGCGTGAATGTGAATGTGAATGTGAATGTGAATGTGAATGTGAATGTGAATGTGTCGAACGCTTAAAAATGATTTGAGACAGTAGAAACTAAACCTCATCACTCAACATATAAAGTAAAGTGGTTTTGCCAGCATTATCGAGGCCCAAAAACAAGAGTTTTGCCTTCTTTTGCTTTAATCCAAGAGAGGTTAATATGTCATAGAACCAATTCATGAAAAACATACTTTCTTTGAAAAGATAGAAAAAGTTGAGAAAATGAACTATAAAAATTCACAGACTTAATTTGATTTCAAGTTGTATTTATATTATAAAGGAGAATGGGATGACAACTTTGGAGAGTGCCCATTGGCCGGTTTGCATCATCCAAGA
>CAIGRF010246339.1:0-5000 GCA_903798235.1 Fraxinus ornus
CCCAAACTTAAAAAAAGAAAAAAAAAAAGAAAAGAAAAAGAAAACTCTAGAATAATATAGAATATTGCATAGGTTTCGGTTCTATAGTATTTTATGTAGATATATTAGATATTTGCAAAAATGATCTAGATAGCTTCTCTACATGGTTTACTTCAAATGATCACCACAGTACGTCAGAAGAGCCGACATTATATGTGTCAGAAGAGCCGACATTATAAATAGGGTTAGGGGAGCTTATTTACACCTATCAAATTGGACAGAATTATAGAGGACAATCAACTTGATATACATTTTACAAATAATATAAAAAAAGTGGAAATTATATAAATTCAAGCTTTTGAACATACCAGTGCAAAAATCAGTGTGGAAATTTTTTTAATCAAACTTCAGATATTGATTTATTTATTAAATATTGTAATTATCGTAAAATAATTATAGGATATATCTATAGTAACTGATGGCACGTTCCCATAATTATCGTATTTCAAATCTCCATTAACTTATCTTCCATAATAACAGTTCCTCTCTCTCTCTCTTCACCACTACTCCACCCAAATATCCTCAATTCCATGCCTCCTAAAAATCTTTTCCACCAAGACTCCATTCCGATTCCAGTTTCTGTAATATCCATATTATCAAAGGAATCAATTTCGATCATCTGTAAGCTTTACTCAACATTGCACTCCATTTTGTTGTGAATAAAAATCGAATTTAAATGGACAAAGGTGGACTTTTCATCATTGACAAAAAACTCTGACTGGTTAGAAAGAGATACATACGAGAAAGCAAAATCAAGAATGACAGTTGTCAAGTCATAGGCATGTAATTTGAGGTCACATACATTCGATTCAGGTTACATATATAACAACAAACACTTACATATCTTATCACATTCCACATTCAAGGTCACAGACATGTGTTTTTGGCTACAGATGCTAGGTTTGAGTCACATGAACTTATGTCGAGGACAAAATGCATCTGTCTAGGTCAAATATACAAGATTCATGCACACATATGTTGTCACAGTGTACAATCCAAATCACATGTAGTTAGACATGTCACATTCATAAATATCAGCAGTAAAATAAATAAGATACTCTCAAGTTCCTTGACTCTACACTCATTCTCCTCATCGCGTTTTCATACTTAGTGGACAACGTCGTGAACGTTCCATGCGCATCGTCTCTATGTTTACAGAACCAATTTTGTATAGTCTGTCGCAATGACTCCAGCAAGGATATAATTGGGTAATTGTTCCCTGCCTTGGTGACCGCATTGACTGATTCTATAATGTTTGATGTCATTGTAGAATATCTGTTAGCCGACATATGGGTTTGTGACCACTTTTCAGGTCCAACATCAGCTTACAAAATGTATAATATAAATTAATACCATATAATTGACACGATTACAGGCCGATAATGCTTCTATCCACGTATTAATGCACCAAGCCCCATAAAACAATACTTGAATCTACTTTGACTATCAACCCCCAACTCTATGACCATACCATGATTCTTTTGTCGGAGCACATGGAAGAAATTTGGTATCTTATCGAATGAATAGATTGGATCACCCCAAACCATCTTTAAGGTATGATTGCGGGATCTCCATGCTTTCGAATAATTCAAATAAACACCATAAGTCTGCAATATATCACTGCATATATCCTTTGGTGTGTATATGGTACTAGATGATGTGTACTTATACTTGATATTAGAAGACACAACTACAGTTGATACTTGCCCGTGTGACCCCACACGACATTCGATGCACATGTGTGACTACCCACCTTTCTAATCTTAAATAGATTCGTTTTTACACCATTTTGACGATCTGCAAATCCAGCTACAACCTTCTTGTGAACACCTCACAACATATTCTTTCTTGTCAGACCATTCAACCATAACTTAAACATGTTCTGTATGGAAAAAAAGGATAGGCTCAATTTTAAAATATCTTTATCCCGAAAAACCCTTCATTCTTCGACCTCTCTAGCATCTGCAGCAGACACAATTGTGATTTTTTTGTCCCAAATGTGACCTGATTTTTCAATTAATGCTCTGCATATGTCTGCTGCCATATCCTGCAATGTACAAAGCTCACCACTAGGAGAAGGGTTAACCGAAACCGTGTTAGAAAGTTTTTCTACCTTTGCAGCAGTCACATCAACAATTACTGGGTATTCAGCAAGATCATAGTGCATTTCCTTCAGCAGAATGTATGATTGCAAATTTCTGTCATTTTTTTTTTATAAAAAACGATGACAAATTATCATTTAGTACATACTTCAACAACACTGCCACCCTCGTCGGATCCAAACTGAACTCTATCATAACCGTGTCAACAAGGTTTACATAATTGCATCTACAGTCTACCAACGCCAATGACGATTGAGCTCCATGCAACAGACATACATGCAGATACACCAATTCTAAAACCTCAAATTCATACCATTAATTTCACAGTGCTTAAAGTAATAGAATTCACAGGTCACGTTTCATCTACAACCATTATCTATTTCATCACACACCATGATATGAGTAGTCACATATGCAGATATAACATTCACAGTTGGTAATGTGACATTATGGTCACATTCTCAACCAAGTCACATATGACCAAAAATAATATCCTGCCAGTTTAATTACCACACTTCTAACAGTACTCAGTATGCAATGAGATTTAGTGTGATGATGAAAGTCACTAACTATACTTTTCAATATTTGATCACATCTTGTTATTTGCAAGATCTTATATGTTTAGTCATGGTCACATATATGCATTTTAAGGTCACATTTCAATATTTGCAGGTCACAGTGGTAAGAGAGATCTATTATCATGTCACAGTTCATGTTTGGTCACATTTTGTTATTTGCTAGTTCTTAGTTGTTCATTCATGGTCACATATATGTTTTTTCCAGTTCAAATTTCAATAAAAGCAGATCACAAGATGATCACGCATGGCAAATGATATCTCGTAACAGGTTACAGATAATTGACTGTGCACATATTTGAGTACGCACATTAGTCACATATACGGATATGATGTAATATTGGGAATAGAATTCACGTGACGTGTGACTTATTTTTTTTACCGGAGACGATCAACACTTATGTGACTAGACCTGGATTTAGTTACTGAAAATGTGAATGTACATTGATAGCTCTGAACAAAATAATCGAATTAATTACCTGGATTGTATTCTCTTGTGCGAATTCGAGTTATATTTCACCAAATTGATTTCCAAATATGTGACGCGAAGTATGAATGTGGGTGAAATCGTTCAGTTTGCTACTAAAATCAATGAAAATCGTCATCTGTTTGTTGTCTCCGACGGCGAAAATAAGCTCTGTATCTTGAAAATATGAATTTCAGACCTCAATTTAATTTTTGGAAAATTACTACACAAAAAAAATTATATATTTCGTAGATCATTGCCCGTTGTTGAAAAAAGTTACTATGTGGCATAATTCGCAATGTTCTTTGTGCTTTGTTAAATTATCTACATTCAGCAACGTTAGTTTGTTCATTTTTAATAATGTCATTTTGCAATATTCATTTTCTGTTGCATAAAAGTTCATATATTTCATACATTTAACTACGAATTTGATTGCTACTAAATGAAATTAAAACATTTATATTTATCAACAAATATTGTCCATTTTTAATAAATTTAGCCGATATGAAACATTAACAAGGACGTGATACTTTGTCAACTCATGAACAAATTTGGAACAAGGAATTATAGATTCTTTGCTCGAAGAATTACTGGTCAATTCGAAAAGTCGTATTGGCTCATGTGGTGCAATCAACTGTGTCACGCTATCAAGGAAATGATAAACACAACAATCTAGAAACCATTGGTTCAAAATTTATTACTGTTTTGTATTAAATGAGAAGTGACGGACTTGCCATTTCATTCATTGATACAAGCTAGATTTAATTTTGTTGGTCGCTAGACGTTCTACCAACTTCAATTTATATACTTGCTGCTAAGTAATGCTGCAAGAAAATATGACCCATCTGAATTTTATGTTGTTTTACTCTTTTTGGTACACTTGCTTAGTCTTGGCACTAGCGAAGTTAAGTTTGGTCAATTCGTAATGGTACCACCACTTTTTGGAAGCATAAAAATCATCCACCTTTGCACCTTCAAACCCTAGAAGCTTAACTTGATGGACTTAAATGATTTGGCCTTGTAGACTAGTCATGATATTTAAATAATCAAGTTGAAGGAGGAGTTAATGTTTTCGGGTCATTTATCTTGACAATTATCTGACTTCATGTAACTAGACTAAACTCTGATTATGTTAGCGAATTTTAAATAATTTTAGTGCTAGAATGCATTATCAACCCATATATGGTTTGTTACTAAGGAGAATATATCATAGCATTTTTGTCAACCGACCTTGCTGCTTGATTGAAACTTATGATCTCTTCGAAAACATAATTAGAAGTCAATTTTTGCTTTAATTCAATATGCAATCCTAATTCTCAATAAAAAATGTTACAATGTTGTTTCATTTCCTCTATTTGCATTTTATTTTGGTTCTTGTTATTAAATTCAATTTTGTATTTAGTATTTTCCATCTGGTGCATGCCTGTTTTCGTATAGAACATATTAAAAAAAAAAAAAAAGGTTATTCTTCCAAACTAGTAATTTCATCCTATCCGACCTTTATTGTCATGCTTCATTGTACTCATCAATTTCCTAAGTACTTTAAGGATTTTTGTCATACCAATGTTTTGAAATGTCCCAATAAATTTTAGTTTTCCCACCTAAAAAATGCCGCTAACGGGCCAATAATTCTTACTGGTGAAGAAGATCGCATCATACTTTAGGCCCATGCCGTTCATGGAAATAACTGGGCTTCATTAGCAATGCTTTGCTAGGAAGTGCATACAATGCAATCAAGAACCATTGAAATTCCACATTGATGTGTCGCTGCATGCAACTTGGAAATTTAAGTTGGAACCCATTAATGTCATGGAAGAT
>CAIGRF010246357.1:0-11873 GCA_903798235.1 Fraxinus ornus
GCAGTAATGGGCTGAGATATGAGACACCTCATTGGTGTTAGAGGTTGGACATGATCTGCTGTGGCGGTGTTTGAATACCTCCTTTCCCTGCAACTGCCCAAAAGGGAAGTACCATTCATTGTGATTTAGTCTCTATCTCTACGTCGACCAACAAATAGAGTCCCATAGTTGCTCCAAAGGATAGATAGATATGTCGTGTAACAGTGTGGAACAGAAATGGTTCTCAGCAATGTTAGTCTTAGGAGCTCGAGAATGAGTTGTCAATTGTACTCGACTTGGAGAAGAGTTAGGACAAGGGATTATCTGAAAAGAATCCTCTCCTTATTTGGGAATGGAGACTGGATGAAGGACTAAAAGTCCGTTAGCTGCCTTAAGGCTTACCATCCCTGTACATGTGGCACTCTCTTCTTTCATAATAAAAATAATGAAAATACCCCGCGTCAATCATATTGTTGTAAGGAGCAGTAGTTACTTGTCATCCTCAATTAGCGAGATGGTTTTTGCTTTGTGAACCGACCTGTAGTTATTGACTCTTAAAATATTAAAGAGGAGGTCTTGATACAACTGCACCTCTAGCATTTTAGAGATGTTAATTATTTATTGTTTCCAGATCTTCAAGCGGGTCATTACTTAATCCTGTTTGTTCATCAAGAGCTGCATACTGCTAACGGTTAGGGAACTTGATTTTTCCTAATAACTGCAAATGCATTTTTTTTCTCTCTGTTTAACTCGTTTATTCAGTTTTCTTAATATGTACTGCTACATTTGGACTTACTCGCTCATCACCAATATATTTTGCTTCAATTCTCAATTCTAATAACCATGAGTCAACATACTTTTTACCTCAATTCACATTCCCAGTTTTTTCGCTCTCAAAATTTATGGCAAAGTTACTTCCTCAGCAACCAGCTATCCGACCCTTTGGGAACAAGCAACTGAACCCCTTAAAATAAGCAGCTGCTCTGAATCCACTGCAAATTTCTTCTGGATGCAGTTTCGTACGAAGAAAGGGAAAGGAATGAAAGCACCACCACCTTAAAGAAACCAACTATTATAAAAAAATCAGGATGGCACCATCATCGATGGCCAAAGCCTGAGCCCAAAATGGATCATTGTCACCACCCCCCAGAACCTTTAGGGAAAAGACTGCCACAACGAAAACCAATATTACAAATCGCCCCCAAACAACCACCACCTTGACAACCCCTCAAAATCACAAGAACGACCACCATTTCCTCTTCCCCCACTATGATCAACCATACGCATTAATGAATCTGAAATTAGAAGAATCGGAAAAAGGACCACAATATGTCACTCACTCCGATGACCCAAAATCATTATGATCATCTAGAAGTCAAAAGTTTCCATCAACTATCACTACATATAACCCAAAGCTTCTCAAAGTACTCTTACCATTACTGAAAAACAGCTCAAATCAATTGGTTAATCTGATGTAATTAGTAGGAGAAGAGGTGCAGTTATTGGTTTTGAAGGCCAGCTTGTGAGGAAGGTTGTTAATTTTAAGTTGGATGTGTTTTATAGCAACATCAGCCAACGGAATGGCTGTGATCTAAGAAGTTGAAACGATAGTGTTTGTACTAATGGGAGACTGGCCAGGTTAGCTTTATCATCAATTAATATCTATCTAGCTCATTCTTTAGCATGATGCTTTTCCATACTACGTGGTAACATAAGAATTTTTAGCTTTCTTATTGAGATTTCTTAGAGATGGTGTTAGCAAGTTGCAAGCAGTTTTATAAATGCATATTTGGGAAACATTATAATTTAGTAGTCAATTCAAACATTAATTTTAACCATACATTTTTTAGGACTCACAACTAATACCAACTTATCTGTCACTCATTTTGTCATACCAACTAATTTTATCGAAAGCACATGAAGCTTTTCATCATTGGTGCAAAAAATACCAATTAATATTTCTAATCTTTTCTATAAAAATGATTATTCCCTCTCCTGCTTGCAGTTTGTGCAAACTGATTTGGCCTCAAAAATGGATCCTAAATTTATTGATCTAATTGGAGGCTTCTTGCCAATGGAAATGGTTGTGAAAGGTAAGTACTATTGCAAATAATTTTACAAAACTTCACCCTATATATCATAGAACTTCGTTGATATATGGGATCATGCATGTCAAGGATATACCGTTCATTATTGCATTTACGAAATTAGTTGAAGAATTAATCTGTCATTATACTTTACCCTTTTCGGTTATTGTATTGCAACCTCTGTTTTTAGCTGTGAGTTTCTAATTGTCCAATATTCAGGTGCTTTTGAGCTTATAAGCGACGAGACTAAAGCTGGGTCTTGCTTGTGGATATCTAAGCGAAGGGGCTTAGAGTATTGGCCAACTCCTGCAGAAGAAGCAAAATACCGTGTGCGCCTTTTAACATCTAGGAGAAAGTCTTCATTTATGTCCCCATTGAGTACTCAAATACCCCAAAGTTTTGAGAAGATGTAAGAAGACATAAATTCAGTTACTTGCATTAAAAAGAGTGGAAGTAGTCTATGTCATCTTCTTATGTTTGTTCCTCGACTTTGAAATGCAACCATTTTGTGGGCACAAGAAGGCATTGGTCACTCATTATGAATTATATAATGATCTAATGGAAGAGTTAAAATTTTGATATTTATATGTTAAAGAGTTTTTATATGCTAGCAACTGAGCACTGAAATCCACACAAGAGTAGCTTATTTAACTTGTTTGTGGAAGAATTTCATGGAAGGTACCAAGCAATTTTTTCAACTACTTCCTCTTTCATTATGGTAGTATTGTGATGATTATGTTTTAGCTTATTTTTTTCTTTCAAAATATTTTGAGGATTTTTTGCCTCTACATTGATGTTTCTTCTAATTATTTGTCAGAATGTGACCAAATAGTACATAATGGTTTTTCTTCTATTAAGCATGTGGCTACAATTTCATGTAAATCACTGTTGCAATTATTTCTCTCCTCTTGTATGTTTACCAAATCATTTATTGATTATTTTTTAACGAGTCTTTTTTTTTCTTGTTCTCTAGAGTTGTCCACACATTGAATCATGATTTCCGTAGGGCTACCAGTGTAATACGTGCTCCGTTGAGATTCCCCCTCAAACCTGATCACGTGCTTTTGAAAGTCATTTATGCCGGTGTTAATGCTAGTGATGTAAGTTCGTTACTCTTATAATTTGATTTTTATGTGAATCAAATAGATGTCCTAAAGTTTGGTATCCTATATTTTGATAAAAAAAAAAGAAAAGAAAAAGAAATAACAAGCCTTACACTATACGGTGCATGTGCGTTGCACAACATAGGTACATTGTAAATTATAATATATCTAGGAATATTTAGATTTAAGGCTCTTCCAATGTAGTTACACTTTGCTACTTGCATATTTATTATTTTTTGGTGTTGGCTGGCTCTATTGGGTTAAACCTGATTAGCGTAAGGATTATTATCTGGAATNATTCTTTCTACCAATTACAGGGGAGTTGAAAAAGTAGGTGTTTGATTTCCAACAGTCATCTGATGATCATCTAATGTAGCCTTAAGTGTACTGATTCTTTTCAACTACAGTCAGTGAGATAGATCAGTTGTATAAGATATGCTATGTTCTTGGGGCACCAGATTGGAATACCTTTCCAGAGGCGAGGAACATATAGGGGAGTTGATTCCGAGTCAGTACTCGATCTGTGCAGAAGTCCAGCTTTCCAATCTTCAAGTGTTGCGATTTTTTGTTCTCTCGAGCGTTCTAATCGCGATTTCAGAGATCAAATTGGGTGAGATGTGTTTGGGTGTTGGGAATTTATGACATAGATGATTAATGGCCAGGTGGAGTAATTTAACGGCCACGTGTGCAAACCGTCATACACGTAGGCAACCGGTGTTGACGGAATTAGCCCGGTGATGGATGAAGTGCAACTTTACTAAGTTCAGTGAGTGATGGCATGCAACTTAAAGTTCAGTTTGTGAAACGTGACACTTTGTAAAGTTCAGTGACCGTTGAAACAATTAACTCAATTATTTGTCAGAATGTGACCAAATAGTACATAATAGTTTTTCTTCTATTAAGCATGTGGCTACAATTTCATGTAAATCACTGTTGCAATTATTTCTCTCCTCTTGTATTTTTACCAAATCATTTATTGATTATTTTTTAATGAGTCTTTTTTTTTCTTGTTCTTTAGAGTTGTCCACACATTGAATCATGATTTCCGTAGGGCTACCAGTGTAATACGTGCTCCGTTGAGATTCCCCCTTAAACCTGATCACGTGCTTTTGAAAGTTATTTATGCCGGTGTTAATGCTAGTGATGTAAGTTCGTTACTCTTATAATTTGATTTTTGTGTCTATAAGTTTTATGTGAATCAAATAGATGTCCTGGTATCCTATATTTTGAAAAAAAAAAAAGAAAAAGAAATAACAAGCCTTACACTATACAGTGCATGTATGTTGCACAACATAGGTACATTGTAAATTNTTACACTATACAGTGCATGTACGTTGCACAACATAGGTACATTGTAAATTATAATATATCTAGGAATATTTAGATTTAAGGCTCTTCCAATGTAGTTACAATATGCTACTTGCATATTTATTATTTTTTGGTGTTGGCTGGCTCTATTGGGTTAAACCTGATTAGCGTAAGGATTATTATCTGGAGTAAACTTACCTGGTGTACATATATATCATGATGAGGAGCCTATTTACATGTGCACTAACAGAGAGCATTTCATAACAGGTGAATTTTAGCTCGGGACGGTATTTTAGTGGAGACGAAAAGGACATCAAATCCCGTCTTCCATTTGATGCTGGCTTTGAGGTAAGAAAAAAACTCAAGTTTTAGATTAATTTGAGACTTAGATTGGTGTACTTAAACAACGTTTATTGTACGCTTTTACAATCAGCATTGATCCTCTGAAAGTGTCCCTACCAGTAATTCCTTGTGCTTTTTCCAACTCTCATTACTTTAATTGCATTCAAATTGCCATTCATTGTTAAGATATATGGAATGCTAAAATATCATACTTTAACTTTAATAATGTAACTGCTTCTTCACTTTTGAAATGAATGACTTGCTTCATATTGTTTCTTCTTGTGCACTTCCCTAAACTAGAGCCTTTTACCTTTCTCCTTCTCCCGGAATGAAACAATGAATTGCGTGTTTGTACTTACCCAATACCTTTTCAAGCTTTACTTTGACATAAAGTTAAATCATGTTGTTTCTAGCTTGTTACTAGTTCCATTCCGAATTGACGTCTCAAACATAGTATCAGTGTCATCTTTGCAAAGGTTTTGCATCAAGCACTGTAATATGTGTTAATCCTAGATGACAAGTTTAATCTTGGGGGGGAAGGGAGTGGGGGGTTGAATATATAGAAATATTTTATTGTTTTCTGCTGCTTGCTCATTCAAAACCTATTTGTTTCTTCTTTAAAACTCTTCACTGTATGAATGAATCAATAAATATGAAGTTTCAGAAAGTAAAGAGATGGTAAGAGAGCGCCAAATTTATGACGGTTCACCTCATGAGTCTACATTCATTTCTGAAGTCTACCTTTTAGTATTTCACCAGTTTAGCAACAACTCTCTCCCATTTCTTTTCATTGGCTCGGATACCTACTTATAACAGTAGTAGGCAAGCTTAGATATTCACAGTGATTTGAGAATCACAGAGCAAGAAAAAAAAATATTCTTTGCAGATTACGCTCAAGAGGGTTTCTTCTCAAAAGAATGATTTTAACACTTTACAACTTAAATAATATTGTGTCCTCCTTTCATTTTAAAAATCTTGTGATTAGAGTTCTCCAGAAGAATTTAGGTTTATTATCTATTATGGACTAGCAGCTTGAGTAGCTTTCAAGATAGGAACAATACTTATGGACTTTCTGATGGCGAGTCACGACAAACAATAATAACAAAGAAGGAAGTGTATGCAGGAAGTCTTCTTTAGTTGCCTATTATTGTACAATATCTGTTGGACTTCTAAGGAAAATTTGTTTGTTGTCTGATTCCTCCAATAGCTTGATCTGGATCTGTAATTCTGATAATATCCCTGAACGTATGAAGTATTCAAATACTTCAATAAATGTCTGAATCATCAAGAATGGATGTTTGAAACTCCCTATACGACCATTATATGTCCGGTCTTTCAGATTTCCTCTTCAGATATATGATAAAAATTATCATTCATATGACCTTTTCAAAATTCACGTCAAGTGTATTAAACAAAGCCATACGTATGGTCTCTTAAACATATCACACTTGGTGAATGCAAATCAACTTCCAGACTTATGACCTTTATTTTTTTCTACGTTGCACGTATGATACAACTTCATTGTATGTATGGCCCTTATGTTTTTTCTGCGTCATACATATAACTTTTTAGCCATTCCACTTCATACGAGTGATACATCCTCCTCACATGTATCTCTCATACCTTCCACTTCAATCATATGATTCATGGCATGAGACATGATGCTCCTGTATCTTCAGACTCGTTATCTCCTTGAATCTAACTTTTGCGTGTGGTTAAAAATTGTTTAGTCATATGATCTTCCATAAAACTCTCTTTAACATCACTTAAATATCTGAACTTTTTATCTCAAATTTTGTGATCTATCTTTTGTCCAAAGATTATTGCACGACTTTGTATGTGCATCGCACTCAATCAAACTTATCGCTAACATCTTGCATGTTGGTTATCATCAGACTAAGAAGTTAGTATGTTAAATGTACAGGATAGTGTTTTTTATTTTAAATATTTATTAAGTTTTACAAGGTACAATGTATGCAATCTTCATAAGATGCATGTACATTTGTATTAGATTTAAATATCTTTGAGTTGACAGTTTTTAGTTTCAATTTTTTCTTGGGACTTTGTTACACTCATTTTAATTCACGACTCTTATCATGTTATTGGTTATTGATGCGTCAGTTTTTCAGAGTTCCAACATATTGGTCCATTGACAGAAAGTAGTAGTTTGTGATGGAATAGGGTCACTTTTAATGCTTGTTCTATTTGCCTTATCATTGATCTTTCTATTCATATTAGTTTATTATATTTTTTGTTGTCGGGTACTTTTTGATTTATCCAATATCAAACGATTCTTTTGGGGGTTCACAAACGTAATCTTATCTTATAATTCAGGGAGTGGGAATAATTGCTGCTGTAGGCGATTCTGTTAAAAACTTAAAGCCTGGCACCCCGGCTGCAATAATGACTTTTGGAAGTTACGCTGAATTCACCTCGGTAAAACATTTATAATATTTTGACTTTGAGATTGGTCAGTTTTGTTATTCATTTTTTTATTTTCATATTTCTTGAGGTGATAATATGCATAAACATGTAATTTAGGTACCTTCAAAACACATCCTTCCTGTGGCAAGACCAGATCCAGAAGTTGTTGCCATGCTCACATCAGGATTGACAGCTTCCATTGCTTTAGAAAAGGTTTTTCTTCACTCTTGTTTGAGATACATTATTTTGTTCTTTCTTTCTTTATTATTCTCCTCATACTTGGTCAATATTTTTCATGCCATTCTGAATGTGTTGTATTGTCAGCATAACTAATTTATCCCCTATTTGGCTCCTATTTTCTAAAACTCATTTTTTCACAAACTCATTTTCAACAACTATATCACGGGACCACAACTT
This sequence comes from Fraxinus ornus, assembly GCA_903798235.1. Lineage (NCBI taxonomy): Eukaryota > Viridiplantae > Streptophyta > Magnoliopsida > Lamiales > Oleaceae > Fraxinus > Fraxinus ornus. The sequence continues at coordinate 7,661 of CAIGRF010246357.1, forward strand.
TTATCAACTTTTCAAGTACACATTTCACCAACTTTTATTAAAATCTACTAAAATATGATTTTTAGCTAAACCAAACAGGGGCTTATTTGTCTTTGCAGTTAGTAGAAAAAAATTCTTTTGGTTATGTGTTGTATTATTTGGATGACATATTTCAATTGGACTATTTATATTGCTAAGCAGTTCCCCATTTTCCTACTTTGTAGGCGGCACAGATGGAATCTGGAAAAGTAGTTCTTGTCACCGCTGCTGCAGGGGGCACCGGGCAGTTTGCTGTACAGGTATAGTAGTAATGATGACATGGATATCCATCTAATAATTTCCTACATGTATATGGTCCGCTTTAACTTATGCCAATAATACTTGGAAAAAATTGCACAGTGCATTGTAATGCCTAATCTATTTCTGTTTTTTAAAGAAGCAATAACAAATTCTTTCTTTTGGCCTTCACTTTTATTGATCACCCCCTCTATTTGAGGGAAACATCCATCCATGAGGTTCCATCTACTTGGTCTGGATAGGTTTAACATATACAGCTTTACCCTGGGGAGTGGCCTTCACATGTTGTGAGCTCTTGATGCTAGATTGCAGCACCACTGCTCCAATGTCCATTATCTATATATTACTCTGCTGTTTTGTTCACGCACTGCGGTTTTGGGCAGTTGAGTTGAATAAGATTCTTTCTTCTTGATTTCTTATTCCATGTTGGTCCGCATATAGTCTTTTGCATCACCATGAAAGTGTTACATCTCTTAAATTGTACCAACGAGAAATAACATCCTTTCTAGTCATTTTACTGCAACTCATATGAGCTTATAACAACTATTACTTGATGCAGCTTGCTAAACTAGCTGGGAATAAGGTTGTTGCAACTTGTGGGGGCAAAGAAAAGGCCAAGCTTTTGAAAGATTTAGGAGTTGATCGAGTTATTGACTATAAAGAAGAAAATATCAAAAATGTACGTATCTTGGAGAATTTTGTTGTTTCATTTCTTACTTTACACTTGCATATGTGGTGGCCAGAGAGTAAGGATGTGAAAGGTGAAAAAACATAATGCACTCTAGCACATCAAAGCTTGAGTTTTGCTTTGGGTTCACATACAATTGTTATATTAGATCATGTCCATTCCTTTTGATTAAACCTGCACAATCCAAGCTCTCATGTTTGTGTTAGGAATAATCTCTTGCTTGCTTTCTTGTACTACCTTTTTAGAAGTCGTGATATGTTGGATATACATGATCGTCATGCCGCTATTGGGAAACCACTGCTCAATTAAGCTCTGTCCTATTAAATTTTCCTTTTGACATTATCAGAATATATGGCCGTTCTCCTGGTAAAGAAGCTTGGTTGAAAAAACACAGCTGCGGGAAGATATTTTCAATGCTGTGACTCAGTAATAGAACTCCAATGATATAAAAAGATTCCTTGGATAGTGGAGAAGCATTCTCCGTAAACCTTAGGTCCTTAACTCTCATACAGATTCATCTTTTCTTTCTTTTCCTTTCCTTTTTCTTTTGTACTGGATGGAACCTTATCCTATTGTGAGTTAGACCATTGGTTGATTAGATATAACATGCTTCAGAATTTTGAAGTTTTGACCTTCAGGCTCTCTCTCTCTCTCTCTCGACACAAGTTGATGTGTATTTTATTTCTTTTGCACACAAAAATATGAAAATCAAGTTCCCTAGATTCCCGAATATTTTGCAATAATAATATTGTCTGACTGTCATGTGGCCATAAAAATTGACATGGTTTTCCTAGTTCTGTTCCAGAGTAGAACAAGGTCTCTATATTTGTCACCTAACATTACATTTGTGCATGCTAGGTCAACCTCTTTTCTTTTGTAAAGGAAGACGAAAGGAGTCAATTGTTAACAAGTCTGGAGTTGGTCTTAAATAGAGAATATTAGAATTAGTAGATTAATTACGTTGTGCTGCTTTAGGCACAACTATTAAGTGAACAGTCACCTAAAGCTTTGTTGTTATTTCTTAGTCACCTATAGCTTTGAATTATAGAGAAATCAAGAATAGGTGCATTACTTAAAACATTAGATTTAACTAAGATAAAGTGACATACGTAAAAGAGCCATTATGAAGGGGTCACTGTTGAAACTTAATAGATATAATAACATAAAACAAGTAAAAACTAACCTACCAGGCATTATAAAATCAAAGCATGAGGTTCACACTTGGAAACTAAAAAATGGATTAAGGGTCCTTCATGAGAGGAAAACCTTAGAACTTACTATGCATGAAGTTCCACATCAAAATATGAATCAGAAGAAAAAAAACTTCCATGATCAATCATAAAAGGGAAACTCCAAGGTTATGTTATATGGAGATTTTCTTGACGTACTCAATGCAAATGGATGGCCTTTTATTTCGGAAAAGGGAGGGAACAATGGATGTCTATACAAATGCTTAATTATACGAGTTTTTCCATTGACAACAATATAAATGCTTAAGATCTTCCAGTATTGCAAGTATGTTCTATTTGTGTTTCCAGGTACTAAAGGCTGAGTTCCCTGAAGGTGTTGATATTGTCTACGAGTCTGTTGGTGGTGAAATGTTTGATCTATGCTTGAATGCTTTGGCAAAATATGGACGACTTGTCGTGATTGGAATGATTTCTCAGGTTTGGACTTGATTCTGAACATATATAGTATGTATTTCAATCTGTTGGCATCAGCCTTGATTGACCATCTTAAATTTAGACTAATACATAGTTCAAAGGAAACAAATTTCTTTATCATTTGATTTTTGATCTTCGATTCACTTTTTAAACTTATGATAACATATTCATCTGGTTTTAGTATCAAGGAGACCAGGGGTGGAAGCCACGAAATTATACTGGGTTATGTGAAAAGATTCTGAACAAAAGCCAGACTGTAGTAAGTGATCGATATTTTATACATTTTACATGTTAATAATCTGTTTTACTCTGATTTTGTTGCTATCAAAAAATCGATTGGTTCCCATTTTCCTTGTTAATACTGTGTATCTTTGGAGTAGTATTTGGCTTTAAATTCAGTTAATAGTGTAAGTATGTTTTCAGATAGATATTTTTTAGTTCACGTTTTGTAAGAATGAGCACTAATACTTGGGTGTATTATTAGACTATTAGTTAACTGAGGATGTTCATTATATCTTTTTGTCCTACAACTTTGCTCAGTATGTTGATCCCAGTCTATCATCGTCGTTTTTTTCTGCCTTTCTACTGCTGTTAATGCTGTTATTGGAATATGCTATGATCTTTATATTTCCTACTGTTATCAAATATTAATCTGTAGAAGTTCATCCCAGTAGATTTTGTTGCACAAATAGTAGAATCTCCATTTCACCCAACGAGTCCTTAGCAAATTGACCTGTGATCAAAGGCCAGTTTTACTGGCCTTGTAAAATTGTCTTCCAACTTAATTTACTCCAAACTGAATGGCTTAGTATTTTGAGGAAATGATTACATCCATACATTTCCCAAAATATGACTTGAAGATATTTTGTCCCTCCTTGTGCACCTTCGTTGACTTTGAACTTCGTTTTTGTTTCAAAAATATCTCATGATTGAATTACGAGCACATGATATTTTATGTCTTATGCAATTTTAATGGCTTGATGCCCAATGTTTTCAGGCTGGCTTCTTCTTAGTACAATATGCTCACCTCTGGCAGCAGCATCTAGATAAGCTCGTTGATCTCTACTCCTTGGGAAAGCTCAAGGTGTAATACATTTGCTCGGCACTTTTTGGTTCACATATGCTGTGCAAGTTTCATCAGGCTCAATTACTGGACGCAAGTTCTCATAACCTACTGACATAATTATTCTTGAATCGGATTATTAAACTACTTGGGCCATCATGTACATGTTTTGGAACACACATTGGACAAGAGCGAACAATATAATGAATTATTAAGCTATTTGGGGTTATACACGTATCTTCACGAGACTTGCTTTATCTCTGTATGACAGGTTGTTGTCGATCCAAAACCATTTTTAGGTGTTAATTCGGTGGCTGATGCAGTTGACTATCTTCATTCTGGTAAAAGTGTAGGCAAGGTATTCATTCATTGTCACAAGACAGTTTCTTTCACTTTCTAATTCCTTTCATTTTTGATTGCTATATCGATACTTTAATTCCTTGATTGAAAAACATTGCAGGTTGTTGTGTGCATTGACCCGTCGTTCAGTCAACAATTGGCAAAATTATGAGCAAATGTACC
>CAIGRF010246361.1:0-13204 GCA_903798235.1 Fraxinus ornus
TTGAAATATGGTAAACTTAAAGTAGGATTAATGAATTTTTCCCTTAAATTTATGTTAAGTGCATTATTCTAATTGATTTCTTTTTCAGAGTAGTGAGCCTAATTTCCGCGTAATTTAATGGGGTCTAATGGAAGTAAAGTTGGCAAATCAGCCCAGTACAAAACGGTACGTGCCTAAGATAGTGAGGCCCATAACACGGTCGATTCTTTTTCTCCAAGGAAAAAAGGCTATATGTACCGGGGAATTGTACATACATATATAGCATATCTCTTTCTCCAAACCTAACGTTCTAATTCTGGCAGGGGATTTAAAGAATTTCTTTTGTCAATTTAAGTAAGGTATGTTTCAAATACAAGAAATAATGATAGCCAACCACATGACCCCACCAAATACCATGGTAAGTTGTCCAGTAACTTTCTTGAAATTTAATAAAGCAAAAGATGCATTTACTATTTTTTTAATTTCTTTTATGAAATTTATATCACATCAATTGCATTGCAATACAAGCATAAAAAGCAGATTTTTTTTTTATTTTTTTATTTTTTATTATTTTTTTTTTTTTCATTTCACAGTTTTGTCTTCATTTACATGTATAACAATGATATATTGCAGGGAATTGAGGGGGTGACACTCAATTTTTACAAATAACAAATGTTAGTGAAAAAAAAAAAAAATTATTGAATGTATAAGTCTAAAAGGTGATATTAAGTTGGTTGGTAAGAAATAAAAATGACTGAGAAACTTCATTAGCATTTGGATTTGCATTGTTACATTTCGTTTGTTTAATTTTTAAAATTTTGTGTATATAATGAGTGATGAAAGATATTGACCGAAAATATTATTATATCCCATTTCAATCGACACGTGATATTATTAAGAGTCGGTGGATCCCTTAAATTTTATGATGAAATGTGGATAAAGTTTATGGATTTAATGAAACATGTGATTAAAAATAAAAATGGGTTTTGCTATATGTACATAGCAATGTACACAAGGGGTGTTATAATGGACAAATGACTTCCCCTATTGAAAGGGTGCAGCCATTATGGCACCCCCTATGGATGCTATGTACATAGTAAAATTCAATAACATTTGACTAGCGTTTTTACCAAATAGGTATTGAGAATCTCATAACTCTTTAATAGACACGTTGAATTAAATTCATAAGTAGAAATTCATGTACCACGAAAATAGAAAGATTAAGTACTTAATAATGCAAAAATTGGAGGCCTTCTAATGCAAATACCCCAATATACATTAATCGGTGAGAATAAAAATAGAAACCTCACCGTTGTCATTCATTAGATGCCCACTCCTCATTTTCTTGGGAATATCGTTCATCTCCTCCAACTTTGAATCTGACAGACTCTCTCTCTCTCTCCCCAAATGTGGTGTGGGTGAAAAAGCGTGCTAGAACACAATGCAACTTTAAGTTTTAAATAAAGAGGAGAAAAAGAAAAACCCACCAAGTCAAGGTGCTTCAATTGCCCTTAAAAGAGGGGAAGCATAAACATGCATATAATTTTCCCTTTTTCCCTTTCTCAATTTTGATCCCAACAACACGCATTAACTCTAAAATCTAATCTTTTCTCTTCCAATGCAATGTACATTGTGACTTGTGACCCACTACTCTACTTTTCTCACATTTTTTTGCATATTTTACTTTATTTTTTTGCTCTTTAGACTTGGGAAATGGTGAAAGGGAATTTGTACTCTACATGGTTGGATTGAGTTGAGTTGATGACAGCAATAATAGAGTTTATTAAAAGATCAATGAACTCTTATTGAGGAATCCACATCCTTTCCATCTACCTTGTGGAATTGGGATTACAAAATTTCATCATTTTTCACTAAGGTAAATGGACTAAATTGAATCCAAAATGCTAGGAATTTCAGTGGAGAAAAGAAAATTCAACATTATAATTATGAGTTGCTAGATTATTTCCTTCTCTACCCTTAGATGCGTATACGGTCAGGCATTGTCTATAGTGTAGGTATACTTTCTCTCGTTATGTTATATTCAACTAAGAAAAAGAATCGTGTGAAAATAAGAGTCCTCTTCCACATTAATATTAATTAATTATGCAACTGTGTAGCATCATAGAGATACCGAAGCAGTCGGATTTGATCGATCAAGCTGCGTAAATTATGCAACTTTGTAGCATGAATACAAACATCGGCTAATTTGGTGACATGAATATAACATTTTTGCTATAAATCAATTTCATTAGGAAAAGTCTAGAATAAATTATTGCCTAAGCATATGAGAATTAGCCAAAAGTGAAAAGCTTTGGATACCAAAGCAAACTCACAAGATCTTACCTATATATTGTATTACGTATCAGATAAGATACAACATGGGTTTGTGAATTTTAATGAATAATACTTTATAACAAGTTGATTAATAATGCAACACCCATGCCACCCTTCTCGAACTAATCCATATGATGGAAGATTAATTATTAAAATCACTTTGCTTTTGGCCACTAATTCACAATCTGTTCTACTTGTCTCCTTAATTGCAGCTAATTTGTCTGAATGGAGCATAAAATTATAAATTTTACATCAAAATCTTCAAAGCTGCAACCACAGATGTTAAGAATCACTTATATTATATAACTAATATTCGCCTTTTGTCTATGTCTTTTGTTTTACGAAATTAAGAAAGAATAAATAATCGACTTATTCATATTTCAACGTATCAAATATATTTAAGATGGGACGACCAGCATTTTCCTTTAACATATGACGATAATATCGAAGTGTGACAGCGCAGTTGAAGGGGGGTGAGTGAGATGCCTGTTCTCAAGATGCTTTAAAATTGATGTACAAACAAACAAAGCATACAACACACACAAACACACCAAATTATGGTGTCTACATGCTTTTCTCATACCCAAATTGATGGTATTATTGGAGCATTGGCAAGCAAGCATCGATTTCATACATAAAATTGATACTCACCGAATTTACTCTCTATTTATATTTATTAGAATCAAATATTATGTCGCGCCCCCCCAATAGGGGGGCGCCACATGGCTTGTAGGTAAGCCATTATGTATGACATTTAGTACGTATAGCACGGTCCTTATTATAAAGTAAGAATAAAAAATAATATTTGAATCTAATAAATATAAATAGAGAGTAAATTCGNATTTTTTTTTTATAAATTTTGAGAGTGAAATCAAAGCGTCTAAATTGAGAGAAAAAAAATTAGATTCAATAATTAATTTGAAAAAAAACACTAAAAAATTGTCGAACTAGGAGAAAGGCTATAAGTTCGATGACTAACCCTAAACTCAAAAAAAAAAATGCTTACAACTTTGTGATGAATAAGTGAAACTATAAACTTGAACCTTCTTTCATATTTTTGTAATTTTTATCAACCATGCTACTTGTACAAAATAATTTGACAACTTTCTTTAAAAAACGCCACATGGCGCCCCCAAAGTGTCTCTAGTTTAATTTCATTTTCTTCAGAATCAAGAGCTGAATTTTGATTCATAATTAAGTTATGTGTTTATCTAATGTACCATTCTTCTTAAATTAAATAGACCTAAATGCAAATAAATATTAAATATGACTTGACAGTTTTAAAAAGTTGAAATATTATTCGGACATTTATGCCAAAATTTAGGTATTATTTTGCTTTCAAGTTTCCACCAAAAGTTATTAAAATGTTACGGAAATTCAAACCTGTGCCGTTTGGAAAGGTGGGAGCGTTTCACTCACATTTATTGATCAGAGGAAATTGAAATCTCAGCTGCCACGTCGAGGAGACTAACCTATTTTCTACGTTTGACTCTTCATGGCCCCACCCCTTTCCCACGTGCCACGCTGAAATCTTCCTGGCACTTGAGTCTTGGCCACGTATTCCTATACATGTTAGGAGGGACCCTTATTTTGTGAAATTTAGTACAATATATAAACATAATAAAATTAAAAAAAAAATATTTAGATCATTACATAAATTTTCCATGTTTCCCTCAAACTATGAGATTGTGTACCAAAGAGTCACGATGACATTTATTGAGCTATTATTAGTGGTGACAAACGGATTGAACGGCTCGGGCTCGTAAATGGGTTGAACGGCTCGTCGACTCGTGGACGGCTCGGGCTTTTCAAATGATGAGCACGAGCCAAGCGGATGAGCGGCTCGTGTGCTCGTCCAAGGCGAAAGGTATATCCTTTTTTTTTTTTCTTTCTTCTGTGAATGGCATCCAAATTTTATTACTATTGAAAGATAAAAACAAAGCTTTGTATTATACCGAAATGGCCCCTGCAATTCAGCTGAAACAGTACGCAACGTATTTTCATGGTGAAAAATGCTAAGTGTAGATTACCATGTAAATAAGGGTGTTTAATGTAATTGTAGCACAACCCATTGCACAATCTTTCTTACTCCCTTTAAATACTGCAAAACAAACATCTATTTATTAACTTTATTTTTTTGCATTGCATGGCCTTTTGTGCATATTATTTCCTCCCCTCTTAATCTCTTATTGTTGTTGTTCTTTTCTCCACCTTTCACTCACCGTTCATAACCCTCTCCGTCCACAAACCAAAATAAGCAAACATATATACGGAGAGATAAAGTTCCGCACGCATATAGTGTGATTCAACAAGGAGATCCAAGAAATTACGTAGATACTAATGGCTGTTGAATCTCGCCATCTCAGCAATAGGTATGTATTTCATTCTCGATTTTCAGTTTTCAAGTCTGTTGAATCGTTGATTGATATGAAACTTACAGGACTGGATATGTATTTATGTTTTCGAATGAATGCAGAGAAGCGGTGATGAATAGTATGGAAGGCATCGGCAATGTAAATATGTATGTAACTCCATTCGGATACGAATCGGTGACGCCACTATCGGGTACAACGATGGCAACGGATAATATTATGCCGATGTACAATTCGGCGATTGCAGATTCTATTCCAGCGAAGACAGCTCTGATGAAATCCGAGAGTGGTCTCAGTTATGCTGTTCCGGTATCGAGAAAGCGATCAATTGATGCCATGAATCCTCTGCTTTCTTCATTCACTGGCGTTCAGAATCAGCATGCAAATTGCCTTTGCGGTTCTTTCACTTTTCTCGGCGAAGATATTTCGTTTCAGATTCAACAACAACAATTAGAAATCGATTGCGTCATTGCTCAACAGGTAAGATGTTTAATATCTCGATCTATTTTTTTATTTTTGTAATCTGTTCCGTTACAGATTATACGAATTTGCGATTGACTCGATCATTTGTTACAGACAGAGAAAGTAAGGATGGAAATGGAAGATAGACGAAAGAGATATTCGCGGAGAATCGTGGCAGCTGTTGAAGGCAATATAATGAAGAAACTGAAAGCAAAAGAAGATGAAATTGACAAAATTGGAAAATTAAACTGGGCCTTGGAGGGGAGAGTGAAGTCCCTGTGCGTAGAGAATCAGATATGGAGAGATTTGGCACAAACAAATGAAGCCACAGCAAACACTTTGAGATGCAATCTCGCGCAAGTTCTAGCTCAAGTCCGAGGCAATCAAAACCAGCGCCACCGCGCCGACGAGGAATTAGCCAACGACGCTCAATCGTGCTGCGGCAGCAACTACGAAGAAATCGAGCGGCAAACATTAGCAGAGTGCACGGAAACCAATGCGCACAGCGCCAATTGCAATACCGGCAATAGTGGGGACAATAGAGGATGGAAGAGCTGCAGTTACAGTAATAGCAACAGGAACAGATTGTGCAGGAACTGTGGAAAAGAGGAGTCATCTGTGTTGCTTTTGCCTTGCAGGCATCTCTGCCTCTGTACTTTTTGCGTGTCATCTCTCCATACTTGTCCCATCTGTAACTCGTGCAAAACCGCTAGTCTTAATGTAAACATGTCCTCTTGAAAATCTGTTAATCACTTCATAAATCGAAAAAATTCATGGAAGTTGCATAAATTCTTGTTAATTAAACCTTGTTCATTATCACTTTGTTTGATCAGTAAGTATTGTTTGTGAATCCATTGAAACCGGCCCATGCTAGCAGGAGCTGGTTGCGGAAGATGAAGAGCGTGGTAATATACGCGTGAAATCAACGTTGCACTGAAAGTGACACGTGCTGTGTAGAGGCCAACATGTAGGACTCGCGCAAAAGTCGCTGTTGTTTGCAGAGAAGGTGAGAAAATCAAAAGCATTCATTTTCCTACTAAAGCAAACACCAATCTCGTGTGTTGTGCCAAACTGCATAAATTCATTGCACCGATGATCACGGCAGAGGAGAGAGTGTGTGAACACACGCGATGTGGTTAAAAAAGAGGACAAAAGTACGGAAAATCTATACCTTATTTTCTGCCCCCTTTTGCGTATGATAGACGGTGACAACTTTTCCTTTTATTATGACTATTATCCGGTTTGAGTCTTTCAAGAAAAGAAAGTTAGCTAGAAAATTAGGAGTTTCATTAGCTTGGTCAGGTTTGGTGGGCGTGCAGGTTTACTTAGCCTTTAGTCATTCACGTTTTTCGAACTATTTGCCAAGGGGACATGTTTAGCCCGTAAGTTAGGGATTAAAATTAGTTTTTCAGGTAGATTTTAATTAAAATCGAGCTGTTCTATCATGCCTTGCAAAATGTGAGATGAGGGGATGGGTTAGGTAGATTTTAATAAAAATCGAGCTGCCCTATCAGGTCTCGCAAAATGTGAGACGAGGGAATGAGTGTTTAACATTTTGGGAGAGAAGGAATTTACTATGCCAGGCCTTTTAAATCAAAACTTAGCCTAACAGAGCAGATTAATTCTTTTAATAAAACAAAATTTGAAATATATGATTAAAAAATTGCGGGATCATAAAATATGTAATTAATTTTGATTGTTTGACTTTTAACTTAAATTAAAATTTGATTTAAATTAAAACTTAGCCTTTAGTCATTCACGTTTTTCGAACTAATTGCCAAGGGGACATGTTTAGCTCGTAGTTAGGGATTAAAATTAAATTTTTAGTTGATTTTAATAAAAAAATTTGAACGTTTGATTTAAAAATTGTGGGATCATAAAATATGTGATTAATATTAATTGTTTGACTTTAACTTAAATTAAAATTTGATTTAAATTAAATAATTAATACCAAACAAGGGTTTAATATAAATATTGAGTAAGATATTTCGACATTGGCTTTTAGAATTATATAATCTTGCGCCTAACACACGTTTATTATTTAGCCCATATTTGAGCCCCATTGTTTTGGAAAAATGTATTATAGAATAGTAGATTGGTGAAAAATGTGTGGTTGAAAAAATTATTGATGTGATTGGAAAAAATTATTTTATTGAAAAATGTGTGGCTGAAAATGAGTAGAAGAATGAAAATAAAAATTTTAATGTGTATCAAATATGGGCTAAATAATATAATCGCCTATAATCAATCGTCAACTTTAGTCGTCGATCAGTTGAGGTTGATTCCAAAATACAACGTCATTAGAATTTACAACAATATCTTTATATTTCATAAATTAGAAGCTATATTATTGTAACCGACGGCGGTAAGTCGATAGCTAAGAGTTGGGAGTTGTTGAGATGGTGTGGCTTTAAACTGGGGCGTACCAAGTACGTTGTGTAGTGGGCCCAGCAGCTTTATCTATTGTAATTGTCAAAGTGGGACGACAGAATACCAGGATTAGACTACATAATAATGTAATGGCGTCTGATGTTGCCGTAACATTACATGCCACTTGTGTAATCAAGTGTGCACTTAAATGTGTTCGGTAGAGATTAAAATCGGATTAAAATTAAAAAATTAGTCGCTATTGTTGACTTTTATTAGACGAGTGGAACCCACTAACGACCATATTTTCAATTTTAATTGAATTTTAAGTTGTACCAAACAAACTCTAAATGTACAAGTAGAATAATTCAATAAATAATGTGTTATGCTATTTTTATAGAATTAAGTGATGTGTACATTATTTTTTAAATTCTCTCCGTGTCAAAATTTCGGTAGTAAAGTAATAGAGTGACTTAAAAAACCGACGACTTTAATGAATGTCATGTGAAAGAATGTCAAACTTAATGTAAATGAGAATTTATATGTAGCATGCTTGACTTTTATACCGTAGCCTGTAGGGTGGTCGAGATTTCATCTGCCGAATTTTGTGAAAAGTCATCTTCGATGGCGATCGAATCTGATGGTGGAGATATTTGTGAGGGGGTGGACTTGTTGAAACTGGTTAAATATTGCACCGTCAATCAATAAGCTAACATTTTTAATAGGGGTAATTGGCGAATTAAATTGTAGTTCGAATGCTTTTAGTAGATGGGTTCACAATTGAAGATTTCTTGTTCACTTGTTTAAAACAATGGATGCTCGTGACTTATTCAATTGGAGAAATGATGAATTAGACTCTAGTTTGGATAGTTTTAGTGGATTGATACACGGTTGAACCCACCAAAAATGGTTGAGGATAGTTGAGCATGATTAAAATCGAGATGAATATCTATTGGTTTGATATTCGATTGGACGAATTGAAGACCTTAGAATTGGAACAAGTTTTTTTAAGCACCTACTTAAGTTGAAGAGTTCAAATCGTAAGTTTCAAGATTTGTTATATATTTATTTTAATTGTAAATAATTGATTCGTCCAATAATTCTCCCAATAAATTAATCGTTCAATAATTTAGTATTACGTTCAATAACGAGCCTTATGACTATGATGGAATATCTTCGATCACTAAAGAGGAGGCCTATTAGAGGGGTATGCTTTTCATGAGTCGCCCCACATTATCGCATCAAATTTAATTAACAAGTAAGAATGTATTATGGACCTATGATTTGTCCAACTAAACCGGCCGCCCTAATTCATACTGGGAATAGTCCAATTTTCATAATTTTATTCTAAATTAAATGAAACAAACCCAACCCATTCGGAGGTGGGCCCCAAAAACCACAGGACAACACAAAAATAATTGTGTTAGATTTGTTTTAAAAGGTCCCTTTTTGTGTCGACGGGCTCCACCCGATTTGGACCATGTGCCCCCTTTCCTCCTTTCACAAATAACCCGCCTGAAAATGCGACTGAATTTTTTTTTTTTTTCACTAAATTTTAAAATTCTTAAATGAAATGATTGTCAGAGTGTTGAAATGTACAAAATATTTTTATTCTTATAACCCGACGTTGGGAAGAGAAAAATCATTCAAAAAATATATATATTTTTTACATTTTAGTAACGCTGTAACGAATACAAGTGCAATGCACAATTAGTTATTGACACATCGTAATTAATATCTAAAATTACGAGACGTGCATGTTTTGCACATTGTTACGTATTGATAATAAAGTGCCTTTAGGCCTTATATTGACAAAATGGTTGATTAAACATTCCTAATAATCCAATCTTGATTAGATTTCTTTACTTACAATCACTAATTTGGTGCATGCATTCTAATTAATTTCTAAGGTCTAGTGTCTAGGATTGATTTATGGAGTCACAATCAAGAGCCATGAAATTTCACTTTCCACTCTCTACTACTTAGTGGTGTTTGGACTCATTACACTTATCGACTTTATATTTATTGAAAACAAATTTAATTTGTACACTGACTATAAAATAATAAATGTGTACTCATAATGACAACATATGTGATAGTTTTGTGTGATTATTTTATTAGGATCGTGCTAATTGAGCTCTAAGGTGTTATCCTGCCAAGTTTCGATTTAAAATAAATAAATAGTTTAGCTTTGTAATCAGAATTAAAATAAACAGTTTTGCTGTGTGTACAGAATTCTGTACACATAGAAAACTGACGGAGAAGACACAATAGGGGCTAGCCCACATTTTTTTACAATATTTTATTCATAGTGGGACCCACCTCCATGTGAGATTTCTGGTGAAATTTTTCTGGTAAAATGGAATTATTCTAAAATGAAAACCAAGTTTTATCCTAATAAATTTATCGGATTTCTTTTTTACCATGTCTTAGGATGACCTCGAAGTATACATAAAGATTTATATGGTAAATGTAAATGAATTTCACAATGACAAACAATCTAATACAACTATCCAAAAACGCATCATTATGCACAGAACGAGCACTCTAATCGTGCTACAAAGAAAGTGACACTTGACCCAATGGCATATCGTTGGGGAGGGCACAAAGTAAAGGCTTAAGTATCTAGGCCCATGCCATGGTTTTGCTTTTGCTATCTTTTCAACCTTTTTGGTTCACGGTGTGTAAAGTGATGGAAATGTGTCTCCTCACATAATATTTCTACTTTTTCTATATATATACTTGTGCCAATTTTAGGCTAAGGTGGGGTTGGATTTGGAAGCATATAATATGAATCCAATCAAAGAGGCATGGAAGCCATGATGGGTACCCCAACTATCTATCCTTGTGGAAGGGGGGCATCATGTACTATTTCATCTTCATATGGGATTTGATTTTGTTTTCTTCCCATATTTTCTTGTCACATTTAAACCCCATCAAACACCATTTCTTGCATACTACAAAAGATTGAAGGACCTCAACTTATCAAGTTACGGTTGAGGTTACTCCAACATGGCATTTTGGTGTTAGCATGGGTCACAATCTTGATAAACAAATATAAATATTATGTCACATAATTGAACGAATCAACTTTTCAATTTTAATTTACCAAACGTTCCTTTCAAGATGGTAATTTGTTCGTCCTTGGAGATAAGAATCCAAAATAGTAAAGAAAGAGAGTAAGCATAACCCATTCTCCTTAAAAATCATAACTCATACACAATGAGTTTAACTTTATGCTACAATTTCTCTGAGTTACTTTACACGAATGGATATGTTTTATGGTGGAGTGAGCTTAAAGACAACACCCTACTAATTGCAAATTTTAATTGAAAGCCTCATAATGTGGGATATGATGGGCTGAAAAGAAAAACTATAAAGAATAAAATAGGAAAAAGAGCTGCTCCACCTATTGATGCTAAAATGTAAACATCAGTCTCCCCCCACTAACACAAAATCGATGTGCCAAGACTCACTCATCCTTAATGAGGACAATGGATATTGTGGTGGCAACTCCAATTCCCCTTCTTCATGATTGTGTTATGCATATGTTTAGGTGTAAATCGGACCGTGCTCATTTCAAGATGTCTTAGTCTCGTCTCAATACTGTTTAAATTATCTAGATGAGGTACCGTCGATTGCGTGTGTTGAAGACAAATTTTATATGAATAAATTTGACCATTCTCTAAAAGCTATATAACAAGTAAAATATCTAGTTCAAGTTTTATTGCCAGCCGTTTCTAAAAACTTGCGAACATAACTAAAATAAATTTTGTTTGCACGTGAGACAAGACATTGAAGATAATTTCATTAAATAAGAATGCCCGTTCTTTAAAAAATTCACTTTTAAATGAGGTGGTGGTCTTGCTCTTGCCAAGCTTAGGAGACAATACTCTTCATTCTCGATAAATTTGGATGATCCGTCACATTTTGACACCTCGACTTGTTCTTGTGAGATACAGAGAGATATCCACTAATGCTGCAGCTAAAAATATGATTGATTTTACTAGACTTTTTTCAGTGGTACCAAATGTAGACAAGAAAGTAAGCATGGTATCTAACACATTAAACAGAAAATGGATTTTCTATGTGGACAGATGAGATGCTGGGGAATTAGATTGCTTGATTCTTATTTAATATATTGGGGGAAATAGTGATTCTAAAAATGCAATAATATTATCAAAGAATAGTGGGATAGATAGATGCCCTATGGTATACAAAACTTTCATAATTTTTCCCATCCCTTTTTCTTACAAAAGTGGCACATTCTAACGGTGGAGAAGGCAAAGACTAGAGAATTGAAAGTGACACAGCCAAGAATTAACAATTACTTTAATCAATTATAGTGTATTACACATTTTTGGCATGGATTAATTGCATTATGGTGTGTTGTCAACTACTCAAATGTGTAAATGTAGAAGTTTTTTTGGGCCCACCATTGATGGACAATAGGATCTTTCAATGAAATCATACACAAGTTGATGATTATGACTATGAAATGGTCCTCAACTTATTTCACATCAATATGCATTCACTTCTTAGGTTCACCCAGCTTGGTTTTAGGTGTTATTTCACTTTGGACTTGATTTTTTTAACTTAGCCGACAAATATTGGCTATTTAGTCAATGGATTGAAGGTAAAGTGTAAAGAACTCATTTGCACTCGAGACTTTTACATTGTTCGCGTAAAATTTTACTTCGTAGATTTTTAAGATAAGTTTTACCCAAATGCTTGGTATCAAAATCTATAAAGAATTACTTTGTGAAGAAGATTGGTTGTCGAGAGTCCTCCATATGAAAAACGTATATTATCATGCAGGTCAGTTGTAAAGAAGGATTTGAGTCATAGCTCGTAAAACATCCATCTTGTTAGTATATAAACATATATGGAAATACACTTTTTATGGTTAATTTTAAAATTCGATTTCTACTCCATAACGCTAGTAAAAAATGTCACTTCATGGAGTTCTGCAATAGTCCCGATTAGTTAGGATAAAAATTAGGTTTTTAGTATATTTTAACGAAAGTTGATGAAATGTGCAATTGAAAAGTAGATAAAAGTTGTGGATTCTATAAAATATGTGATTGAAAATGAATTTGGAAAAAAAAAAAAAAAATATTTAAGGAATGGGGAAAAAGAGGAACATACTTCTCTCATACAAATTTATTGTTTTTAAGAACATTTTTTAGGTTTTCTTGAGTCCACATAGGCAACGTGCAAGACGAAAGTGCTGCAATTATCATGGTTTCAGTAACCACTAAAAGATACTATATTGAAGAAAGCAATATACAATTTAATAAAGACCCCTTAACTATTATGGTGGTTTATAAGGGGTCCTATGTCATTGATCACTACAGTGAAGATGGTGCCACAGAGAGACCAAAATTTTCAAGTTGTCATCAAAAGCTGAAATTGTCAGAATGAAAAGGGCATATGCAACGATGAAATCAATTTTGCTACACTTACAGTTATAATTAACAAATTTTTTACATTTCACGATGTAACACATAGTTTTATGATTTCAACAATATTTAAAATAATCAATGACCCTCATTTTGGCACATTAAAGTTGGCAAAGGAAGGATATTATTGGACTTGCAATCTCAGTGTGGGGAGTTCGATTTCTGGTTAAAGTAGTTGAGTAATGTAATAATCAATATTGGTTGCAGCAGTTTGGTGATGTAATAACC